>PISX010005010.1:0-5000 GCA_004024625.1 Mellivora capensis | reverse complement strand
GCGATTACAAATGAATTAAAAATAAAAACAGTATAATTAAGTTAAAAAAGTTTTCACTTAAAATAATGCTGCAGAATAAGTCAACTTTTCAAAATGAGTTTATATATAAATTCTAAAATAGTTAAGCATGAAATAAGATGGTGATCAACATAATTCTAAAATACATTATATGTAACACAGTTCTTATGTATTAAAAATTATTTTGATGCTGTAACAGTAAGATATCCAAAGAAAGTAGATTGATATTCTTCCACATTGAAAATGAAAAAAAAGTGTAACTAAAATGATAAAAAATTAAAAATCATAAAAACCAATTATTAATACTGGCAGATATCCTAACTATAGTATGACAAGGTTTAACAGCATTCTGAGCCTAAGTTAAGGTGGTACAATCTAATCTCTGCCAACCAAGAAATTAAAATACTTTAGTTGATATCAACTAGCCACTATGAATACTGGACCCCGTGATAGGCAAGAAAACAAAGCTAACCTAATACATCATTTTCTCCTTTGCTGTGTTGGAAAATTCTACCAAGTCAATTCAGCACTGCTAAAGAAAAGACAACAGAAATTTTTAGTACATGTTTAAGTATTCCACATCACAATTAGATAATTCCTTGCAAAAGTTGACTCCTTAATGCTCCTATGTCCCACTTACTGGAATTGTTACCAAAGAATACTTGATTATTGTGAGGTAGGTAGGCTAAATGGGTTTGAAGCAGGACATATATTTTTGCATGTGTTCATTCAATAAGCATTTGTTGAAATTTAAATACTAATCACTTAGGGGAGTAGGAGATACGAGCTTCCAGTTACAGAATGAATAAGTCACAGGAATAAAAGGCACATCACAGGGAATATAGTCAATGATACTGTAATAGTGCTGTATGGTAACAGATGGTAGCTACATTGTGGTGAGCATAGCTTAAGGTATAGGGATATTATATCACTATGTTGTACACCTGAGACTAATGTAACATTGTGTCTCAACTATACTGAAATTTTTTTAAAAAGTAAACAAAAAACATCATAGCCTATGGTAATTAGTTCTACATGCTTAAAATGTTAACCAAAAAAAGGGGCACCTGGGTGGTTCAGTGGGTTAAAACCTCTGCCTTCAGCTCAGGTCATGATCCCAGGTTCCTGATATCGAGCCCCGAATCAGGGTCTCTGCTCAGCAGGAAGCCTGCTTCCTCCTCTCTCTCTCTGCCTACTTGTGATCTCTGTCAAAAAAAAAAAAAAAATCTTGAAAAAGAAAATGTAAACCAAAAATAAATAATCCACTAAGTAAATAAATATATCTAATGGCCTCCTGTGTATCACCAGACCATACAGGTCTCTAGTCATGGTAATGATGGTACTTATTAACCTTAAGCCTCCGAGGACAAGGACTATACCTTGTATAACTTCGTACCCATTGTGTCTAATATCACAGAGTCTAAAATAAACATTTGAAGGTTAAAAAAAAAAAAACAACAACCTCACTACCAACAACAACAAAAAAGGTACAATTCCTATGTTAGACTATTAGGGAGTCAAAAATGTTTTCAAACATTTAATCCTGTTAAAATGAAATGGTAATTGTACAAGCAGTTTACAAATTTATATAATGTACGTTTCCAATGACACAACATATATTCTTCATTTTCTTTTTATCTCCTTATACACACACACACATACACACACACACAGCCACATGTAAGGCTCAAGAGTGTAAGCGCACTTGAGGGCTAATATCAGGCCTCCTCCTCGGGTCTTCTTCCACCATCATTTGGACTGAAGGTGAGGCCAAGCACTGGGGCTAAGATCTAGTTTCCTTATATCCCCTCACATCAATCTACAGATGTCTAGAAGAATCCATTGGCAGAGACCTCTCTACCCCCCATATTCAACCTGCCACCACTTCCTGCCTTAAAGTCACTGGAACTAACCTCATTATGCCTTTTATTATGATTTATGTGGGTCACCATAAGAGCCTTAAATCCTGTATCAATTTTTATGAAATCATCATACTCTCATGCTAGTTATGAATTATTTTTAAAAAGAAAAGACAGAAACCCCCAAAATGAACCAATAAAAAGCTTGCAGGTTTATAATCAAACTGCCCAGTAAGGCTTGAAAAAAAATCTATCATATAGCTAGAGTTTATTGCCATGTCTCTATTCTCTACGTCACCTTTTACGTTTAGACATGGTTTGAACTTCTCATTCTCTCTTCCATACTCACTTAACTCTTTCATGTTTCCCATTATGCTGTGTCTCTGCACTCCATCCTGAGCAGCTTTATAGTCCAATTTTCTGATTCTCTCTTTAGCTCAATAACTCATTGTATGAGACTGGTCTTATTGGCAAAACCAGATACAGACAGTATAAAAATTATATAACAGTTTCCTTCATAAATAGAGATTCAAAAAACAAAGTATCAGTAAAATGAATAAATTAGTTTATAAAGAATTAGAAATACCTCAGGCATCAAAAGATTAAAACATTTGATAAAATGTATCACTATTTCTGTATGATATTCATCAGGCTCCTTAAACTGATAAAAGGGTATCTATAAGAAAGTTATGGCCAACTTCCTTATCCAAGGTAAAATACTCCCTTTGAGACTAAGAACAAGACAAGGACACTCACTATTACCACTTCTATTGAACTTGTCTATGGTAAAATGTATAAACAATGGTATAACATTAGGATTTTTGTTTCCTGTGTTGAGGATGAGGAGAAACGGGATCCCTCTTACACTGTTGGTGGGAATGCAAACTGGTGCAGCCACTCTGGAAAACAGTATGGAGGTTCCTCAAAAAGTTAAAAATAGAACTTACCCTATGAGCCTCTAATTGCCTACTGGGTATTTACCCAAAGAAGATAAATATACATACTTGAAGGGGTACACACACCTCAGTGTTTACAGCAGTATTATCAGTAAGAGCCAAAGTAAGGAAAGAGCCCAAGTATCCATCAACTGATAAATGGATAAAGAAGATGTGGTACCCACACACAAGAATATTACTCAGTCACCAAATATCAAAAAGAATGAAATCCTGCCTTTTACAATGACCTGGATGGAACTAGACTGTATTATACTAAGCTAAATGAGTCAGTTTAAGAGAAAAACAAATACCACATGATTTCACTCATACGTAGAATTTAGGAAACAAAACAGGTAAACATAAGGGGGGGATAAGAAAGGGAAGCAAACCATAAGAGACTCTTAATGATCGAGAACAAACTTAGGGTTGGTGGAGGGAGGTGAGTGGTGGATAAGATATATGGACAATGGGTATTAAGGAGGTACTTATTATGATGAGTGCTAGGTGTCATATGTAAGTGATGAATCACTAAATTCTACTCCTGAAACCAATGTTACACTATATGTTAATTAACAAGAACTTATTTTTTTTAGTTTACTAGTTCATTTTATTTTTTTTAATTTAAATTCAATTAAATAACATATAATGTATTATCAGTTTCAGATGTAGAGTTCAGTGATTCATTAGTCTTTTACAATACCCAGTGCTTACTATATCACATACCCTCCTTAATGTCCAGCACCCACGTACTCCATCCCCCACAACCCTCCGCTCCAGCAACCCTCAGTTTGTTTCCTATAATTAAGAGTCTCCTATGGTTTACCTGCCTCGCTGTTTTCATCTTGTTTTATTTTTCCCTGTCTTCCCCTATGATCCTCTGTTTTGTTTCTTAAATTCCACATATGAGATCACAAGATGATTGTCGTTCTCTGATTGACTTATTTTGGTTAGCATAATATCCTCTAGTTCCATCCACATCATTTCAAAGGGCAAGATTTCATTTTTTGATGGCTGAGTAGTATTCCACTGTGTGTGTGTGTGTGTGTGTGTGTGTGTGTGTGTGTGTATCTCACATCTTCTTTATCTATTCATCTATTGATGGGCATCTAGGCTCTTTCCATAGTTTGCCTATCGTGGAGTTGCTGCTATAAGCATTGGGATGTAGGCGCCCCTTCGGATCACTACATTTGTATCTTTGAGGTAAATATGTTGTAGTGCAATTGCTGGAAACTATATTTCCATTTGTATTTGTAACTTTTTGAGGAACCTCCATACTGTTTTCCAGAGTGACTGTACCCATTTGTATTCCCACCCACAGTGTAAGAGGGTTGCCCTTTCTCCACATCCTCATCAACATTCCTTGTTTCCTGACTTGTTAATTTTAGCCATTCTGACTGGAGTGAGGTGATATTCTATTGTGGTTTTGATTTCTATTTCTCTGATGATGAGTGATGCTGAGCATATTTTCATGTGCCTGTTGGCCATTTGTATATCTTCTTTAGAGAAATGCCTGTTCATGTCTTCTGCCCATTAATTGATTAAGAACTAAAATTTAATGACTGTTTCAATCTCCTTACTGGTTATGGGTCTGTTCAGGTTTTCTATTTCCTCCTGGCTCAGTTGAGGTAGTTTATATGTCTCTAGGAATGCATCCAATTCTTCCAGATTGTCAAATTTGTTGGCGTAGAGTTGCTCATAGTATGTTCTTATAATTGTTTGTATTTCTTTGGTGTTGGTTGTGATCTCTTCTCTTTCATTCATGATTTTGTTTATTTGGGTCCTTTCTCTTTTCTTTTTGATAGGTCTGGCCAGGGGTTTATCAATCTTATTAATTCTTTCAAAGAACCAGCTCCTAGTTTCGTTGATTTGTTCTATTGGGTTTTTTTGGTTTCTATTTCGTTGATTTCTGCTCTGATCTTTATGATTTCTCTTCGCCTGCTGGGTTTAGGCTTTCTTTCTTGTTCTTTCTCCAGCTCCTTTAGGTGTAGAGTTAAGTTGTGTATTGGAGACCTTTCTTGTTTCTTGAGAAAGGCTTGTACCGCTATATATTTTCCTCTCAGGACTGCCTTTGCTGTGTCCCACAGATTTTGAACCGTTGTGTTTTCATTATCATTTGTTTCCATGAATTTTTTCAATTCTTCTTTAATTTCCTGGTTGACCCATTCATTCTTTAGAAGGATGCTGTTTA
>PISX010005009.1:0-113352 GCA_004024625.1 Mellivora capensis | reverse complement strand
CCCTAGCCTTTGGTACTGTCTCTTGTTCTTTTTTTTGTGGTGAGTTTTTCCACCTTGTCATTTTTTCCAGATAAGATTATATGAAGGAGCAAATAAAATACTAAAAGGGTGGCAAAGACCCTAGGAAAATGCCCTTTAAAGAAAAAATTGGATTAACTGCAAGACTAAAGAATCATGGGGAGAAAGCCATGAATTCCGCGCTTTGCTTTCTCCTCCTCTGGAGTTCCGCTGCTCTCCTTGTTAAGTGAACTTGGTCTTGGCTGGATTTCTTTTGATCTTCTGGGGGGAGGGGCCTGTTGTAGTGATTCTCAAGTGTCTTTGCCCGAGGCAGAGCTGCACCGCCCTTACCAGGGGCCGGGCTAAGTAATCCGCTCGGTTTCGCTTTCGGGAGCTTTTGTTCCCTGAGCGCTTTCCATAGAGTCCGGAGGACGGGAATGAAAATGGCGGCCTCCTAGTTTCCGGCCCGGAAGAGCTGAGATTCGGGGCTCCACTCCTCAGAGAAAAGCCCCGGCTACTCCCATCTCCCTCACCTCTGGCTGCGCTCCGAGCTCACCCAGCCTGCGGCCGGTTCAAGGTAACCCCGAGCTGAGAGCTCACTCCTAGGCTCTGTCTTTGTGGCCAGCTTCCCGCTCCGATACCTGCGAGCTCTGCGACACTCAGACACCCCCGATCCTTCTGTGACCCTGTGGGACCTGGGGCCACGCTGACCCCGTGTGGGCTTCCCCCCGGTTTAGCCTCTGGAGCGATGTCCCTCCGTGGAGCAGACTTTTAAAAGTCCCGATTTAGTGCTCTGTTGCTCTGCCGCTTGCCGGGAGCTGGCCCCTCCCCCGTGGTCTATCCTCTCGTCGCTTTTGATTCACTTCTCTGCTAGTCCTACCTTCCAGAAAGTGGCCGATTTTCTGTTTCCAGAATTGCTGTTCTTCCTCTCTTTGATCTCCCGTTGGATTTGCAGGTGTTTGCAATGGTTTGATAAGCTATCTAGCTGATCATCAGACTTTTTGACCCCACAACTTTGTACCAGATGAATATAACATGAAATACTTTCGATATTTAAAGACGGTGATTATGAGCTAAGGATTTTATATCCAGCAAAACAGACCATCAAATATAAAGATATAGAACAGTGTTATCACTAGGAAAGAACAACAATATTTCTACAATCCCTTCCAAAAGAATCTACTAGAGAGCAAGCTTTGAGCAATCAAACAAACAGAAAGACATGACATGAAGACAGGTGATGAGCAATAAATCTACAGCGGTGTAAGACCAAGACTAAAGAGGGTTCAAAGGGAGAAAGTTTAGTATGTAACAGCTCTATGATCTGACAATGTAGATATAGTACTGTCATTACCTGGTATGTATAACGGGATTGGCATATGCAAACAATATTTTTAATTTACTTAGTTATTGTAATTGATGCTAGTAACATTAGTATTACCATTCTGAGAATGTTGTATGTGTATATAATATGAGGATAGTAAAGTTTCTGAATCTTGGCACTATTGCCACTTTGGATCAAATAACTTTTTGTTGTGAGGGCCAGTCCTGTGCACTGAGGATGTTTAGCAGCATCCCTGACTCCTAGATACCAGTAGCACCAAAATCCCTTCACTCTAATTGTGATAACCCAAAATGTCTCCAAACATTGTTCAGTGTCCCCTGAAAGAGGAAAAAATCACACCTAGTTGAGAACCACTTGGATAAAGCAAATGAGAAATCATGGGATGTGCTAATTTGAATTCATCCCCCGAGTCCTTGTAAACCAAGTTCTTGGCATAGAGGGAAAGAAATACAGGTTACAGTACATACAGTGAGGACACAGAGAGAGATAATATACAACATTCATATTTTAGTCTTGAAATATTATTTCCCATTAAGAGAAATCAGGGTTTATTGGAGAAATGGCTGGATCTAGATCTGGGGCAGGAAATGATTCTGGAGTACCCTGACATACCCAATATCAATGAAGAAATTAATGACAACCAGGGTCGTGTTAAAAACACTCGGGATCTAACTTGAAAAGTTAGATCACTGACCAAAGTTCAAGCAATTAGTCTTCAACAAAGATAAGATTTATAATTGATTAGAAATCATTAATTATGTTAAATGTCTGAGTTCATAATAATATCTTAAAAACAATCCTTGGCTATCTTCAGAAGATGATAGGAACAAAGTAATTATTTTGAAAACTTATAAATAAAAAATATGAATCAAGACTTTACCCAGACTTTTCTTAATTAACCAAATAATGGATGAGAGAAAGTGTCTCTGTAATAGGTTTTGAAAAATCAATTCAAAAGAAATGATAGATTAGAATATCATCATTTTGCGAGCTCCTACAATTTAATAAATCGAGGCATTGAGAATCAATGGCTGTTAACAGCACAAAAAGATAACCAGACTTAATGTGTCTCCTGAAAAGAGGATACACTACCACCTATAGTCTTGCCAAAGAAATCAAACTTGACTTTGATTAAGTGTCTGGACCCAGATGCCAATTTACAAGAAATAGAGGGGATGGAGGAACATGTTCCTAGGAGAATGGCCATCAGCAAAATTCAGATTGTGGAAAAATATGCAACAAAATGGCCAGCAATTTTTTTGTAAGGGAAAGAAAAGAATGCAAAAGGAAAGTAAATGAAAAGAGACCTAAATGCTACATCAAATATTTTCAAATGGGAAAGAATAAGCTGTGGTGTCTACACTACCATAAGGACACACACACATGAGAGATAAAACCATATGTAAGTATAAGGAAATTATTAATACAAAAGTCAGGTTGGAGGTTACTTATGAGAAGATGAACTTCTGAGGTGGCAGCATGGTTTCTATTTCTTGGCCTGAGTGATGCTCACCAGAGTGGTCAATATATAATAATTCACTAATTTATGCATTTCTTCTCCATGATCTTGTGCATCTATTTTGTTTTATAATGAAGAGATTAGAAGAGAAAAAGAGGAAAGGGATAGGTCTCAAAAAGGAGTATGTCTAAATCTTCTCAATTTTGTGACAAGAAAGTCAACTTTTGCCTTATGGAGGCTGTTTCTGTGAAATGAGAGAGACGCGGAACAGACTGGAGTAAACCAAGGAAGGGGGTAAGGAGGGATAAGGGAAAAGCAAGCACAGGTAACCCTATAAGAAATGTGGCTTTGGGATGCCTGGGTGGTGTAGTCAGTCAAGTGTCCGACTCTTGGTTCGGCTCAGGTCCTGATCTTAGTGTCATGAAATCGAGCCCTGCATCAGGCTCCACAGTAAGTTCAGAGCCTGCTTGAGATTCTCTTTCTCTCTCTCTCCTTCTGCCCCTCCACACTTGCTCTTTCTCTCCCTCTCTCTCGCTAAAATAAATAAATAAATAAAATTTTCTAAAAAAAAAAAAAAAGGAAGGAAGGAAGAAAGAAACACAGCTTTGAAAGAGAAACAAGAGATTTAGCAATGGAGGGAAGGGTGAGCCTAGAAAGGAGAGAGAGATGTACTTAAATGCTGGTGGACAGCATAAGCAGAGAGGGGAAGACTGAAGAGACAGCTGAGAGATAGCCAGGAACGAAATCTTGAAGATCTGATATCAAAATAAACCATGACAGAGAGAAACCATTTAAAAATGGAATAAAATCTATAAGTCTATAGTAATTTAATTGGTTGATTAAGGAGGGGAAAGGGAAGCTCTTTCAGTAATACATCAGTTAATAAACATGAAGGAATGGTAGAGCAGGAAAATGGGCAGTTTTCAACAGGATGGGAATTTTAGGAGGCTGGACTTCATAAGTGAAATATTGAGGAAGAACAGGATATTGACATAGCCTCAAACTATCTCCCCACAAATCACTTATTAATTACAAAGAGAAAAATACTAACTTTGCAGTAAAGAAATATGAAAGACACCTTATGCAAGTCAATATTACCAATATTGGAACAACATGACCTCATGTACCTCCTGATATAATGCTCCGAAGAAGATACAACATCATGTTGGTTCTATTCCTGCCAGAAATGAATGGCCTGAATTCTAATCATGAGAAAATAACAAACAAATCCAAATTAAAGGACATTCTAAAAACACATGGGTCTTTATAAAATCGTCAAGGTCACAGAAGACAAAAAAATGGGTGAAGAACTGTTCTAGATTAAGGAGACTAAAGAGATAGGACAATTAAATGCAAGCGTCATCTGGGATTGGATTCTAGAACAGGAAAAGAAAATAGTTACAAAGGACATAATTAGGGAAAGTGATGGAATATGAACATAGACCAGGAATTCAATAATAGTATCGTTGTCAATGTTAAACTTCATGATTTTGATCACTGCACTATGGTTACGTCAGACAGTGTCACTGTTCCTAGGAAATATACGAAGCGGTATTTAGGAGGTAAGAAATTGGCTTTCTCTCCAACATAACTGAAATTATTCTTTATGAATTGAGACAGACAGAGGAGCAGATGGGGCAAAATATAAACAAGTGTGAATCTGGATACAGAGTATGTGGATTTTCTTATGCTATTCCTGCAACAACACTGTAAGTTTGAAATTATATCAAAATAGAAGAGGGGAGAGGAGGATTGATTGATGGATCAAGGTCACTAAGGAGATGAAAGGGGACAGGATTTAAAGCACATGCGGAGGGAAGAGCCCTAGATTGGAGAAGGGACACTGACTGTCTCCATGGTAAAAGGAGGGAAAGCGGAAAGATGGTTTCTGGAGTCATTTTCTGTGTTGGTCGAGGGGAGGGAGGATAAAATGATCATCTAACTAGCAAGTGAAAAAGTCTTCGTATTACTCTCATCCAGTTTTGAAAACTGATGAAGGAGTGAGTATGAGCCTAGAGCAGAAGGACCATTACTTAGTAGAGTGTGTCCATCAAACACTGGGTATACAAAGAAAGGTAGGCACACAAGCCCACTCCTGTGTAGCCGGGGAGAGAGATTGGGAGAAGTGGGGGAAGAAAACAAATAATGTGGGAGGATCTCAGCCTCACCATTATTGGGGACAGAATAGTTCCGATGAGAGTGAGGCACTTCTCCTCTACTGCCCAAGCTAGGCTTCCTGTTTCTAGTCCTGCTTATGCTTTTCCCCTAAGTCAGTTTTCACAGGATGAGCCTTTGGGCTATTTTTAAACTAAGGCATAAAATGTGTTCTACCTGTAAATTGTTCACATAACTGTTTGCCTTAGTCATTGCTCAAATTTAAAAGCTATTTGTGGAAAGATGATATCCTACAGCAAGTAGTGAAATATTCAAGTTATAAACCCATCTCTGTAAGTACAGAACAGCACTACTTTCATGGTTTTCTGTTAAAATATGCCAAAGAGACCAATAGTCAAGATAGATGCAATGCACTTTCATTGAAAAGTGGGGTTCTCCTCCTTCAATGGCTCACAATTTTCATCATTACCTCTCTTCAGCTTGATAGAGTAAGGATTTGGTCAACTAAAAGATACACCATAAAGACTTAAAAATAAATAAAAATTTTACCTCCAGAGATATTTTTACTCTTACAATGGTAATACTATTCAAGTACAAAGTTTAAATATAGTGTTCTTTACACATGGGAGAATATAAGGCCATTAGAAATTTTTTTAAGATTTTATTTTTTTATTTGACAGACAGAGATCACAAGTAGGCAAAGAGGCAGGCGGGGCGGGGGGAGCAGTCTCCTTGCCGAGCAGAGAGCCCAATGCGGGGCTTGATTCCAGGACCCTGAGATCATGACCTGAGCCGAAGGCAGAGGCTTTAACCCACTGAACCACCCAGGTGCCCCAGAAATTTTTTTTTAAATAAATGACCATTTACCCATTCAAATGAAGTAAAAGCCTATTTGTATAATTTTGGATGTTGAAAAATTGATTGGATGACTGAATCTCTCATTCTGTGAGTCTCTCTTATTTTCAGTCCTCTGATAAGATTGCTCAGAAAGTTTGACAAATGACACCAGCTGCCAGAAACGAGAAGTTGGCACCACACAGCTGAACTTAGGCTCCCCAGAGATGGTGCAGTGCCCGGCTGGGAGGGTGAGGCATCTCTGCTCTATTGTGTTCAATGTAAGTGGAGAGATGGATCTCATATACAGCTCATTTTATCCACCAGGAGTGGGCTTGAGGGAAAAAGGAGGACATATTTACTCAAACACTGAAATCAAGCATAAATTACATACAACAGAGACATGATAATGTGTCAGGGATGCTATAAGAGCACATTGATTTACAACCATTATAACCGGACCATATCTAAGAGCAAACATACATTTTATAGACAGTCCTTTCCATAAGCCATCTAAAAGGCAAATACCTAGCAAATACTGTGATGCTTTACTCATTCATTCTACAGACAGTATTATGTTCGAGGTCCTGTGTTAGAAACCGAGGATAGGAAAAGAATGAAAGAGCCCTTACCTCAAAAATCTCATAGCCTAGAATGAGATATCATCATCATCTTCATCACAGCAGACACACACAATAAAAACATAGCCCTAGCATTATGGGAATATGAGAGAGGGAAACGTAAGCAGTCTGTTAACGTAATCTTTAGGAACTGCTGTAGGAGTACTGAAAGATTAGATAAATCAGACTTACACGGGGAGAGAAGGGTGGGTGGAAGGAAGAGTATGTCTAAGGGCGAGGAGACACCAGAAAGCAAAAGGCCTTTAGAAACCAGGATTTTGGTCTGCCTGGAGGGGACAACACATATGGAAATACAATGGTGTATGACAATTGCTGAAAGAAAAAATCTGGGGACCTCTATCTCACACTGGGTAGTTTGAACTGCATCCTGAAGAAAGACTTTCCAAAGACCACCGTTGCTCAGGAGAGCCAAAATCTTCCGGTTTGGAAGGTTTTACATTGACTTCTCAATTTAAGAGTGTTTAAGGTAGACGATTATAACAGGAAATGGATTTTCAATGACCTACGTTTACAGTTACAAGCTACGTGTAAGAGACAGATTGACCTAGCAAGGATGATCTGTTACTGAGTTTTAGCACGCAAATATCTATCGCAACCACTTACTGCAGTGCTTATAACTTGACTTCTTCTCTTCCTTAAAATTGTTGCTATGATCATCCCTCTCTGGATTTTTAAACAATCTTTCTGTGTTTCTGTTGATGTGTTAACTGTCATGTTTCCTAACAGTCTCTTCTGGGACCAAACTCAAGTCGTCTCTCTCTAGGTACCAGGGATAATTTCCCAACAGGGTGGTATACAGAGAATTACATAGTTTGAATCGATGCCAGTGAGTAGTGTAAAAACTGACATCAAGTCCTGCAACACACCTGTGTCAGGAGAAACTGACACATTTCAATTGTACATGAATCTCTTGTCCTCTCCATGGTAATGGCTCCAGTAATGTTTGAAGTTTGGTTTTATCTTAGCCTCATGATGCCTTGAAAAAGAGACTCTGTCTGATTATAGTTTTCTCACCATCCAAAAGATTATACTAGTTTCTACTCAAAAAGCTGTTAGTAATCATTTCTACCCTAACAACTATGCAGAGCTTCTGATGTGAATTCTGTGCACCCTCTTTTGGCTCCCCAAAAGAGTCATTATAGTGAATTTGATTTCATATACTTGAAATTTTTTAAACATATGCAAATAATCATTGTTTCCCAAACTTCTGAGATTAAAAAAAATTTTTTTTATAGAGATGGGGAGAGCTCATTCTACGTTCAAAAAACAACATTTGCAATTGCTCTCGGGAATCAGTTTGCAGAAAATTTCAGAGGCCCATGTGGCTACCTCTGGTATATCTGAGAGATGAGGCAGGAGCTGGTTTTGTTTACTGCAGTAAGAAAGGAGTCAGACACACATCCTAAAGTCTGGATGGGCGTTAGTGAAGGATCTCAGGCAAGTGAATGACATGCTCAATTTGAATTTTAAAGATTCATTCTAGCATCATTGAGGGGAATGGGTTGAGAGAGGAATGCGTTGGCTCCCAGAGGCCATTCGAAACCTTTTCAAATAGCTAAAGCCAAAAATGAGGAAATAGCAAGAATGGACTGTATAAAAGACACTCATGAGGATGGAAAATTGACAGGACTTAGTGACTGGCTGGATGTTGCTAGATAGAGAAAATACAGGGATTTAGGATGACTCCCAGCTTTCTGGATGAGATTTCCTGAATGACGGTATGCTATTTACAAAAAAAGACTACAGGAGAAAGAACTGGTAGGGCATGCGTAATGGTAACAGCTAAAATCTATTCAGTGCTTTTTCGTTCTTTACTTTGTGCCAAACTTCTCGCATTACATTATGTCAAAGGACGTGATGAGTTTGAGAGGTCTGTGCTGTTCTGGAGAATATCCTCACTGGCAGCATCAGAAGGATATGAATCTGCAGCTCAAAAGGGCTAGTTCCTTTGGAGAGACCAATTCAAAAGTCATGATAGTGGTAATAACAGCTAACATTTATTGAGTGTTTGCCACATACCAAGTACTGTTCCAAGTACCATATGTACATAACCCATGTAATTTTCACAATGTTCATATGAGATAGGAACTATTATTAATGCTTTTCATAAAAGAGGTCTAACAAGAAACATTAGTTGACTTGCCCAAGGTCACAAAACCGGTAAATGGCTGAGCCATGATCTGAATCAGGAACGAGATCCTTAATTCCTAACCCTTAAGGTTGAAGACCCAAAGAAAGCTGCAAAAGTAAGAGCCCTGAACCACTCTTGGGTTCCTTGGATAGTGGATTCACTCTGCTATATTATCAACCCTGTGCTTATGTTCCACAGTCCAGGGAACAAATGGGCATGTCTCGAGGGAATTAAGGTCAAAAAACTGGATTTGAAAATTCTCCTTTGTGTGATTTTAGGCAAGTAACTTTATATCTGTGAGCTTCATTTTTTTTTCAATCTGTCAAAGTTGAAAATACCACCCAAAAGAATTTTTCTGAGAATGAAAAGAAATGCATTTATTTGAAAGTGGATCATAGAGTGAATAGGCACTGAGAGTCTACCAGACATTCAACTCTCTTCAATCTGCAATAGTCCATTCACTTCTGAAAGAGGCCACCATCACAAAATTCCAGTGAACAGACAAGGCTAGAGGTAGAGGAGACATACTACAGAATAGACTTCCTTTACATCTTCTTGGTGAAATTATGTTCAAGTGAGGAAATCAGCAATACTTTTTATCTACCCTATTTGAAGAACTGGAGTGAGCATGTGTTCTAACTATGCCTGTGTTCTAAGTTAAAGAGAATTTCAGGATATTACAACTTCTCAGGCCAGTATTTTTTGTCCTTAATAATTTACCAGCTATTAAACCATCTGTAGCTATTTTGCATCCTCATATCATCGCTGGGAGTATTACCGCTGTCATTCAATTTTTAAAACCTTGAGCTTTATGACTTTACAGATTTTCTGGACTGTAAGTGCAGTTATCTTGTATCTTGAAAATAAAATATTTTCTGTAGATGCACAACTCTAATTGTTTCTATTGAATAAATGTTTAAGCTTCTCAAGGACAGAGAGAGTGTCTTGCAATTCTTTCACACCATCTGTAGGTACCTAAGATAGTTTGGAGAACTTAACAAGCAGCTATTGAATAAAAAAATATAGACATTCTATAAAGCATTTCATAAGAGTCATTCTACTGGTAGGTCACTTTTGAGATTCCAGCAACACTTTTAATTATAGCCTATCTGGGCATTTGGAAAAATCTTATTAGGATCAGTGCATAACACATTCTGGGATAATCAAGAACTTCTAGGCTTTTTGAGATCCTGTTTTACATCACTGGAGCTACCCTGCCAATGAATAAGCTAGACACTTGAGAAAATTTGCAGAACTATTTAAAAATACATGGTTTAAGTCTTTCTCCCTTCTTGGAGTCGGGCATAATCCATATGATTAAATTATAACCCAACATAAGTAGTACTTAAGAATCAGTCAATACTTCCTTCTTCTCAACCTGATTTCCAAGGCAGAAGCATAAAATTCCCATCATACTCTATAATTTAGGTATTAATCTTTGACTCATCCTTGACATTCTACTTACACCTACACAAAGTCTTTCAGTCTTATAAAATGCCACTGTTTCAAGGTTTAGCAAAATGAGGCATACAGCTCTTTACCACTAAAAGAAAACTCTCTCTCCTTCTCCTGACTTTTTGCTCCCTCCCTCTCCCCCAAACTACCTTAGCACAAGATAAGTTTTTATCCTATCTCTGCTAACTTCAAAAAATTGTTGTATAAGCTCTCTAAGTTAATTGAAACTCTTGAAAGTTAAGAGCTTAATAAGAACTCAAAGGTTGGGGCACCTGGGTGGCTCAGTTGGTTAAGTTTGTGCCTTCAGCTCAGGTCATGATCCCAGGGTCCTGGGATGGAGCCCCACGTTGAGTTAGGCTCCCTGCTCAGTGGAGAGTTTGTTTCTCCCCCTACCGCCTCTGCAACTCGTGCTCTCTTTCTCTCTCTCTCACTTGCTCTTTTTCTCAAATAAATAAAATCTTTTAAAAAAAAAACAACCAAAAACTTCAAAGGTTTCCTAAAGAATATGCTATGTTTTTGTCATTGATGATACCGTCCAGAAATTACCTTCACACCATTCTGCTGCACAGCAACTAAGGCTTCTACTATTAACATTCCCAGCATTATGCTCTCATTATAAAAAATCCTATTATATTTGATTGAATTTAGATTTCTGCTTCCCCTTAAGACTTCTTAGCACAATGATTCTTTTCCCTAGCCATACATTAGAATCACCTGGGGAGCTTTTAAAATACGGATGCCTGTGCCTTATCCCAGAACAAATAAATCAGAAACTCTAGGGGTAAAGTCTGAGCTTGGGTATATTTTTAAAGTGATGATGTTTTTTTCAATGTGCAGTCAGGGTTTAAACTACTATTTCAGTAATTCAGGGGAGACTTAAGTTGGGTCTAGCCAGGGCTGCCAAGTTACCTTCTGAGGATAACCCAAGGCAAGACCCTGATCACCCCTATTATATGAAGCAGTCATTTAAACTCTATTTTTTAAAAGATTTTATTTATTTTTAGAGAGAGGGAGTGAGTGAGCACAAGTGGGGGAGGAG
The DNA here is from genome assembly GCA_004024625.1 of Mellivora capensis. NCBI lineage: Eukaryota > Metazoa > Chordata > Mammalia > Carnivora > Mustelidae > Mellivora > Mellivora capensis. The sequence goes on along the minus strand of PISX010005009.1, from coordinate 102,336 downwards.
CAGAGGGAGAGGAACAAGCAGACTCAGCGCTGAGTGGGGGACCCTGAAGTGGGACTCCATTCCAGGACCCTGAGATCATGACCTGAGGCATAATCAGGGGTCAGATGCTTAACCAGCTGAGCCACCCAGGTGCCCCAGGCATTTGAACTTTAATATGCTTAGAGGTCACCTGTGAATCTAAGCAAAATACAGATTCTGATTCAGTGGGTCGGGGGTGGAACCTGAGATTTTGCATTCTTGACCAGCTGCCAGGTACAAATCCTGCTCAGGGGAACTCCTTATCTAAGTGACCACCCTTGTTTGCACTGCTTCACCTTCCAAATATACTGGTTGAGAATTCATATCCAGAAGTGTGACCTCTCCCTTTGGACCCAAATTTCTTATTTCCTTTTAAACATCCACCCTTGAATGTTCGTGAGATACTTGAAATTCAAAGCGACTCTAACTGAAAGTCACTGTCTTAGGACAAGTCGTCATCATACCTTGTCTGGACTTTGTCAAAATCCTCTTAACAAGATTCCCTGGCTCTTTTCTAGAGAATAAAACCAGAACAAATAAATTCATCACAATGTGGCTCCCGCTTACCTCTTCATCCTCTAGACCTGTCCTCTAGAGGAGCCCCTTCATCTTCTCATTCCTCCCAAGCAAGGCTTTTTTTCCTCGCTTGCATGCCTTTCTGGCCTCCCCCTTCTGCCTAAGACCCCACTGCCCCCATTGTATCATCTCGCTTAACTGCTAATCAGCTATGAACTTAGGTCAAACAAATCTGGTCTTAAGCACTCTATAGGCCAAGACAGGTTGGTCACATTCCCTCTTCCATGTTTCCATTAAAGCACTCCAACCTCTGAATTGTAATGACTGTTTTATAACATTTCCTTTACCAAACTAGAGCCACCATACCACTTCTGCCCTGAGAACTCTTTTGTTTAGTTGTTGTTCTTTTAAAGCACAAGTCCTTTTGAATCAACTAAAGAAATGGCAGAGTGAATGGGAAACACTAAATTGTCGCCAAGGTTGCCCCCTTTGACTCTATAAAAGAGCTCAGGTTTTGTTTGCCTTATCCTTTCGTTCAAAACGCATTTTTTTATTTCTTTAAGCTCAGATTGATTGTTTAGCTGTACTAATGAGAGCAACGGAGTTAAGAGATAGCGATTTAGCAAACAGAAAAAATAAATACTCATGTATTAGGATGAATTCAAATGCATAAATGGAGGTTCTTATTAGGTTAATGTGGTTGCTTGCCTCTATACCTTCATTTCACAGTTAGTCTCAGATAAAAGCTCATCATCATAAAAGCAACTCAAGATCCTTCCCCAAAAAAGGTGAGGCAGTTTCAAGGGTATTCTTATTGTAGCATGCTTTACATAGCTTTTCAGGCACTGCAGTTTGAAGAAAGCCAAATTTACAAGCTAAATTCTATAAGTGGAAATCGGAGACTATGGTTAAGTGAACAGAAATAGATTTGACAACCTAAATGCGTCAACATCCATGAGAAGTGACATCAGCAGGTTTGGTGTGCTATTGCTTTTTTTTTTTTTTTTTCCTAAGGTGAGTAGGTGTTTAAAACTTTTAAATGTTTAGAAAGTGTTCTCTTCAGCTTATTTTTCTTTATGTATTTTTTTTTAACAAGAAAGAAGTTCTTTGCAAGGATTAGAAGATATGTTAGCACCAACAAATGTAAAATTATGTATCTGGCTAAAAACAAGGACATCCAAAAAAGACTATAGACCAATCTCCTAAGAAATATAATTTGGGGATTATTATCATGATGCCAAATAATCAGAAGAGGCCTCTGCAACTTGGATCTGATCATGAGTATCTACAGAGCTGCCTGCCACGGAGTATTATCACCACTTGGCTGTTTGTGGACCATTTGATGAGTTTCCTTGCTGGTAACCAAAAGGTTCCTTAATGAAACTTTTAAGAGCATAGAAGAGCAGATAAATTTAAAGTTTCAAGCACAAAAAGATGAAAATCTTTCCAGGCAATCTCTTCTGTCATTTGGCATAAGTTTGTTGATGTTATTACCTTTAAAATGAATTTGTGAGCCCAGAAAAGAATATTTAGGCTGCTCTATCAAAATATTTTACCTCTACTGATGAAAGGCAATCAGTAAACCTCTTGATGAAGCAAAGTTAATCCCTCCATTCTCTTTGTACCCTAAGTGCCATGTACATGTCTTTATTACAGGACTTTCATGTTTATTGTATTTGGAATCTATTTACTTCAGTAGACTGGGAATTCTTTGAATGCAGGGATTTTATTTTTAACCATTTCTGGATGGTTAGCACCCCACCATGATGCTTTTGCAGACCAAAAGTGGTTCAGTACCAGCACTTTCATATCGTTTAACCTAATAATTGTTCAATATTTGCTGAATGAATATTCAAACAATTACTTCACATTAATATTCCATTTAGCAGGATTGGACTTCTCAAAAGGAAAGTCAGCATCTATTCCATAACTTTCATGTTTTACAGTGTTTATAAAATGATAGGAAGTACCAATTAGTCAACTGCTGGCTTGATACTTTGGGGTTTGCCCAGTTATTATGGCAAATAATTCGGCCCTAATAGAGACCAAATAAAATCTCTGTACCTCATTTTACTCTGATAAATGAATTAAAATTTTGTAGATCTTTTGAATAGGAGAATGTTTGTTTCTAGAAACAGTTTTTCATTTAGTGTGTGCATGTTTATATGCTATATATATATATGTATATATATATATATATATATCACTCTCTCTATATAGATTTTTCTCAACATTTCTTAAGAGCAGACAAAAAACTAAACTGGAAAAAATTAACTCTGGAAAGTTTAAGTGAGCTTAAAGAACATACCTCCTTCTGAAGACAACTTCAGAGAAATTCACACCAGTCAACAAGCTAAAGTATACCAAGGTCAAAATAAATTGGATAGAGCCATATTTTTCTTAATTGCATTGCCCAAGTGATGATATGAGAAATTCTTTATACCATTTAACAATATATTTCAACAACTGCTCATTCTGTGAACCAAGATAACCACATAAACATTCCAAAGGATCATTTTTACTTTTTGATAGATGTTTCTATCCTATTTAAATGATATGTTGGCTTTGAAGCCACTCTAATTTAGCTTAATATCTCAGAATACACCTTCCTATCTATATCTATATCTATCTATATCTATCTATTCCCTTCTTTTAAAACCAGTTTACTTCCAGTATTAATATTCAAAATGACTTGCCACTATGAAAAATAATTAGAGCAAAAAAAGAAAAATTAGAGCAAGAATTGCTGCTCCTCTAATGTAGAAGTCTCACAATAGGCTGTCCATATTTAAGAGTAAGAAAGATATGGGGCACCTGGCTGGCTTAATTGGTTAAGCCACTGCCTTCGCTCAGGTCATGATTCCAGGGTCTTGGGATCAAGCCCTGTGTTGGGCTTCTTACTCAGCAGGGAGTTGGTTTCTCCCTCTCCCTCTGCCCCTCCCCCCACTTATGCTCTCTTTCTCTCTGTCTCTCTATCTTCAAATAAATAAATAAAATCTTTTTTAAAAAGAGTAAGAAAGATACTATATATTTTTTAAAAGATTTTATTTATTCATTTTACAGACAGAGATCACAAATAGGCAGAGAAGTAGGCAGAGAGAGAGGAGGAAGCAGGCTCCCTGCTGAGCAGAGAGCCCGATGTGGGGCTCCATCCCAGGACCCTGGGATCATGACCTGAGCCAAAGGCAGAGGCTTTAACCCACTGAGCCACTCAGGCACCCCATACTATATTTTTAATATATAACCCCTTCCCAAGTAATGAAAATACCACTGGGTTGGGCTAAGTACTTAAAAGTCAGCCTTTCAATCTCCCAGAACATTAACTGAAATGTATGAGGTGGGAAAATGGACATTAAAATCAATTAACTCTTGGGGCACCTGCGTGGCTCAGTCAGTTAAGCATTGAACTCTTGACTTCAGCTCAGGTCATGATCTCAGAGTCTGGGATCAAGCCGGTGTTGGGCTCCATGCTCAACAGGGAGTCTGCTGAGATTCTTTCCCTCTGCCACTCTCCCTGCTCTCCCCCTCTTTTTCTCTCTCTAAAATAAATAAATCTTTTTTTAAGTTAAAAAAATAACTTTTCTTTAAATTAAAGAAAAACTTTCTTTTTTGTACTGTGGCAGGAATATAAAAAAAAAAAAAAAACAGCCACTATGGCAGTTCCTCAGAAAAATTAAAATAGAACTCCCATATGACCAGTATTTCTACTTCTGGGCATAAGCCCTAAAGAATTTAAAGCAGAACCTGAAGAGTATTTGTAAACCCACATTCTCAGCAGCATTATTCACAATTGTCAGAAGGTAGAAGCAACCCATGTGACCATTAGTAGATGACTAGATAAACGAAATGTGGCATATCCATAAATGGAATAGTATTCAGCCTTAGAAAGGAAGAAAATACTGGCACATGCTATAACATGGATGAACTTTGAAGACGTTATGTTGAATGAAATGAGCCAGTCACAAAAATACAAATATAGTATGATTCCAATTATATATGGTACTTAGAAAAGTTGAATTTGTATAGACAGAAAGTAGAAGGGTGGTTACCAAAGACTGGGGAGAGCAAGGAATGAGGAGTTATTATTTAGTGGGCATAGGGCTTCAGTTTTGCAAAATAGTTTTAAAGATAGGCAATGGTGATGGTTTCACAAAAATATAGGTGTACTTAATGCCACTGAACTCTACACTTCAAAATGGTGAGATAGTAAATATCATGTTATGCATACTATACAATTTAAAATTTTTTTTAATTAAAAAAAAAAGCATCACCAAAAAGCACTATCCATTCTCTTGATCAGAATAGACACACACAACCACACATGGGTAGCACAACGGATATTCTGAATCATGAAAGAATAGTTAATGATACTGGGCAGGGCACCCAAACATCTGTTCTTTTGCTTCGGCTCTGTGACTTACCAGTGCAGACAAGTCCATTCAGTTCTTCGGTTTTGCATTGACTCCTTCTGTAAAATGAAGTCATAATCCCATCCCTGATTTCCATATGATGTTGTCATGAGAATCAAATGATGACTTTTCAACTGAAAAATCCATGTCAAGTTGGAAGGTAGGTAGCGTCCAACAAAGGGCTTTTATTCCAGGAGTCTCTATCTGTTAATAAATGGATAGGTTTAAAATGGTGGACAATCTGAAGAAGGCCTAGTGGACACTCCTTTCCCCTTAGCTGAATGGCCATATGGAGAATTCCAACTTAAACCTACCTTGGTTTTACTACTTAAGAACCTATTTTTTGTGTAACCACAGGCAAGTTACATTATCTTTTTACACTTTGGTTTTCTCATCTGTTTAATGAGAATAACAATCAATAATTACCTTGGGGGTTGAGATCTACCTTCAGGTAGATCACAGTGCTTAAAACAGTTCACCTGGTTGTCAACAAATTTATCAACAGACCATTACCTCTATACATACCCTATGACATTGGTTCTCAAATTTTATTTATTTTACTTTATTTTAAATATTTTATTTATTTATTTGTCAGAGAGAGAGAGGGAGAGTGAGAGAGCGAGCACAGGCAGATAGAGTGGCAGGCAGAGGCAGAGGGAGAAGCAGGCTCCCTGCTGAGCAAGGAGCCCGATGTGGGACTCGATCCCAGGACGCTGGGATCATGACCTGAGCCGAAGGCAGTCGCTCAACCAACTGAGCCACCCAGGCGTCCTGGTTCTCAAATTTTAATGTGCACATGAATTTCTTGAAAAGCTTGTTAGAATGCAGATTCTCAAACAGGTCTGGGGTGGGGCCCAAGATTATAAGGTTCCCACGTACCCAGGTCATGCTGATGCTGCTCATCCATGGACACATTTTAAGCAGCAAGATTCTAGACCATGGGTCTCACAGTGTGATTCACTTCTAAATATTCTGGTCTTAGTTTATAATCAATCAATCAATCAATTAATGAGTCAGAAAGTTTAATCTGGCCTCAGTTCTATTCACTTCAGTTCTGAAAATTCCAGACTCTTGAGCAATAAGATACTTTAGATCTACAGACTCAAACCATTTAACATCTCCATCTTACACGAGAGGGAAAGAAAAGCCCAGAGATAATGAGTTCTGTGCCTATCATCACAGAGCAATAGATTTAGGATCAACATCCGGGGTTCTTAGTTCCCAGTCCTTACACTTTCCAGGAATACAACGTCTGATGACAGAGTCTTAACCCAATACACCCCCATAGACATACATCCTCATCGAGGAAGTTTAGGAGCCAGAGGGACAATGGTTGGCCTCTAGAACGAAACCTAGCATATCCTACTTCATTCTGTTCCAAAATGTTCCTCTGAACCCTCCCAAAGGAACAGAAATGAATAACTAATCCACATTTTGTGAATATATTAAAAATCTAAGGAAGTTTTATGTAAAACATCCCAGACCATTTCCACCCTGAAAATAAATTTTTCCTTGGAAATTTAAAAAACACTCAGCCAGAATTCAGGCTGTGTTTCACTTTTGGATATTTGAATCTCAGGCTTCAGGGTCTTACTCTTTAAAACAGAACCACTCAGGTCCTCCTTGAAGAACAGACCATAATTATAGCCAACACCTAGGGCCTATGAGACAGTTGATGCCGAGGGGGACTTTCTCTACACCCATGACTAACCACTCCAGCTTCTGAGAATGTGTTATAAATGTTCCCAGAGCTGTGCTGCAGCCCAGTGGGTGCTTTCTTGGCTCTGTCTCACCACATATGTTATCTTCATGGTAGCTGCTCCCAAAAAGGGTTGTAACTCAAGGGAATCTCTTCACAGATTCATGTCTGGCTTTAAAACAAGGAGCTCTCAAACCTGTCAGATCAGGGAAGCAGACGGTATCTCTATTTTGGGGTACATTTTCCCTCTGGGTGTGTAAAGGTTTCCTTCGGGAGGACTCTTCCCTTTTACACTCATGGGTTTGACGCTTGCATGTTGAAAACAAACTCTATGTCTGGAAAAGACACAAAACCTCGTCAAGGTGTACAATTCAGTGAAGTTCAGGTTGGATCCATAGGGAGGGGATAGCAGTGGGGCGGGGCAAGGGTACACGATGCACAGCTTAATATACACAGCATGTAGCATTAGTTGAATACTTCTGTTGGTTGCCATAGGAATGAGAAGACTTTTGATTTTAAATTATAGTTCCTCTGGAGCTATGTTAAAAATGTGACTGTGGATTCTTGCTGTTTACAGCTAGGAGCTTTTTAAATCAAGGATTCTTATTTTTTTAAAAATGTAGCCCAAATGTTTACCCTGCCAAAGGAGGTTACATTAACCTGAAAAAATGTCACTCCCAAGGCCCTATCAGCTAAAGAACATGGACTTCTTCCAACTACCTTGGGCATCACAACTTCCAAGCTAGTGAAAAACAATGTGATCCTGGTATTTTTCTTCCAGAAGGGATTTGTGAAATACACAAAAACTGGTGGTAACGCACTAAAGGCATTTGTCATTAGATTGTCATGGGATGGGTGGGGGTGGGTGTGGGGAGGGGCTGCAGGGGAATATTTTTTTTAAAAAAACGAGCAATTGATCTAAAACCAATAGTTCTTGAAATCATTTTTTTAAAAGATTTTATTTATTTATTTGACAGAGAGAGATCACAGTAGACAGATAGGCAGGCAGAGAGAGAGAGAGAGAGAGGGAAGCAGGCTCCCTGCTGAGCAGAGAGCCCGATGCGGGACTTGATCCCAGGACCCTGAGATCATGACCTGAGCCGAAGGCAGTGGCTTAACCCACTGAGCCACCCAGGCGCCCCTTGAAATCATTTTTTAAAGATTTTATTTATCTGAAAGAGTGAGCACAAGTGGTGGGTGAGGGGCAGAGGGAGAGGGAGAAGCAGGCTCCCTGGACTTGGGGCTCAATCCCAGGACCCTGGGATCTTTACTTGAGCCAAAGGTAGACACTTAACTGATTGAGCCACCCAGGGGGCCTTGAAATCATTTTCTAAAATTGTTTGGTAAAACAGTGGTACCCCTTCTGTGTTTGGTTCCTCCATCAGTTGGCCCCCTCATCATCGTAATCACTAATTCAAAGCTCTGACATGGATGACCAATCTGTAATTTTAGGGTTAAACACCATGCTAAGTTTGATTAGTGTCCACTCCTCCCTTCTCCCACCATCAACTAGATGCTGGATTTTTTTCATCTAACTTGAAAAGCTATGGACAAATTAAATACGTTAAAAGTTGTGTATTTTGGGGGTGCCAGGGTGGCCCTGTGGGTTAAAGCCTCTGCCTTTGGCTCAAGTCATCATCTCAGGGTCCTGGGATCAAGCCCCACGTCGGGTTCTCTGCTCAGCAGGGAGCCTGCTTCCTCCTCTCTCTCTCTCTCTCTCTCTCTCTGCCTGCCTTTCTGCCTACTTGTGATCTCTGTCAAATAAATAAATAAAATCTTTAAAAAAAAAAAGTTGTGTATTTTATGTGAAGCTTCCCAACTGGCATGCCAAGTTGTTGCTCCCCAAACCCTGGATGGCTGAGCCCCCAAAGCTGACTGCCCTAAACACATCTACTCATTTACACATATGATCATTTTCAAGGTATGGCTTAATATGAAAAAAGTTGAGAGAATCTAAGTTTTGCTAACTTGTACTCTCCTTGAGAAAAGAAATTGATCTAGTTTATTACTGTATTCCCAAAAATTCATGTATTGCCTGGCACATAGTGAATAATAAACAATTATTCCCAATTAAATAATTATGAATAAATGAATAGTGATACATTTAAACCAGACAACATGTCTGGACCTGCACCTGGAAAAAGAGAAAATTTTGGTGTTGAGCCATTTATTATGCAATGGATAAAAGGCCTATTCTGCTCCAAGTATCTATATATGTCGTTTAATTTGGCTGAGGAAAGAGATGAGTTTATAAAAAAAAGAGTGGCCAAAATTCTGCTATAGTTTGTAATTCCCTGTTGTAGGAAAAGAAAAGCAGAGTGGTAAAAGAAAACAGCTGCCCTTTGGTGAGGATAAGTTGGCAGGGGTTCTAGATGTTTCCTCCTTTGCATGGCTCTCCAGAAAAAGAATACACATGGATGAGCTCATCAAGTCCACCAGATCTCTGCTGGGGAAGATAATTATAATAACTAACACTCTGGGGCACTTACTATGGGCCAGGTACCATTCTAGATGCATCTAGAGGTAATATTTCAACTAATACGTGAAACAGATGTGGTTGGGGTGCATGGGATGGGAAGCCTTACTTTCACAACTCCTTACATTTCTAAGCTGTTGAAGAAATATTTTAAAGTAATACCTAACCTAAATATTTCCTGTGTGCCAGATTCTCTATTGTCTACATAGGTTATCTCATTTGATTCTTATTTTTATTTTTATTCTACAGAGCTGGAAGATGAGACCTGGAGAGGTCAGCTTGCTTAGTTAACAAGCAGCAAAATCTGGATTTCCAAGCCAATATTTTTAACTACATTACTGCATTGTTTCCTGAATGATCGGAAAACATTTCTTTGGTGTCTATTATATAGCAATGAGTATTTGAGGCTAAGTATGACAATTCTTTTCCAGGTACTAATAATGTTTGTGAAAAATGAAACTCAGTAAATAGCTATAAGTTTCTCTTCATGTCAGAAGCAAGCACCTACCTACCATCACTCCCCTTTCTAAGCATCATGGTGGAAATGGGTCTTCTGTTATCTTCAATCCACTAGGAGCAAGGAATGCTGATTTGGAAACCTAATACCTGTGAGATGATGTTCCTCAGTGCCTTTGGGTGACAGATCCCAAAGACATTTATCTCTGAAAACAAACCAGGAGCTGTGGCATGAATAATAATAATAATAATATTTGTTATGCAAACACCCTTGCACATATGCATAAGGAAAACACTTAGTATTAATATTTAAGTACACAGACCTTGTAGAATGTGTCAGTATATTAAAAACCTAAATGGGATGAAATAGTTAACCAAAGTTCCTTTGATTTATACAGTTTTTGTTTGGTTTTTGACCTTGGCATTTGGGAAGGGAAAAAAAAAGGTAGTTCAAAATTATCACGTGTCTAAAGTCATTTTGATAATTTTCTTCTTCTGTGTCTGTATATCTCTACCTCTGTCTGTCTGCCTGTCTTTCTTTTTCTAACCTCTACTTCTACTTATACATCTGTCTATCTACCTATCTATCCAATTTATCTATTGCTAATCCTCGGTCTGCATAGTAGTGTGGCATTTTCAAAATGACATTGAAATGACCTAAAAATGACTTATATTGTTTTGATATATTCAAACTCACTCCTTGTGGGCTCTCACTGCTATATTCAATCTTATTTTCCTAATGTGCTTTGGACGTTCAGGAGCCATGTCTTCTGTAACGTCTATAAAACCCATGCCCTCGGAGATCACTACTCTTTCTTCCTTCAACACATCGTGGGATATTTTCAATTTTTAGGAAGACTAGGAAAAATGCAGTTGAACTTGTGACTAATTTTCCCCCCCAGAAAAGTGGAAAACATGGGGCGCCTGGGTGGCTCAGTGGGTTAGAGCCTCTGCCTTCGGCTCAGGTCATGATCTCAGGGTCCTGGGATCGAGCCCCGCATCGGGCTCTCTGCTCAGCAGGGAGCCTGCTTCCCTTCCTCTCTCTGCTTGCCTCTCTGCCTGCTTGAGATCTCTGTCAAATAAATAAATAAAATCTTTAAAAAAAAAAAAAGAAAGAAAGAAAAGTGGAAAACAGATTACACACACACACTACCCATAAAGAATTGAGGGCAATGTGATTTTCTTGCCAGGGCGAATGAAGTCAAATATCATTATAATACATCTTCAAGTTCATGTTTAAAAAAAGCTACTATTGGGGCACCTGGGTGGCTCAGTGGGTTAAGGCCTCTGCCTTCGGCTCAGGTCGTAGTCCTGGGGTCCTGGGATCGAGCCCCGCATCAGGCTCTCTCCTTGGCGGGGAGCCTGCTTCCTCCTCTCTCTCTGCCTGCCTCTTTGCCTACTTGTGGTCTCTGTCAAGTGAATGAATGAAATCTTTAAAAAAAAAAAAAAGCTACTATTGTCAGTGCATTTCTCCACTGGTAGCTGGCCATTTTTAAGTCTTCATAGTTAAGGGTTTGAGAGTCACAGTAAATAAAGAGTTGCCTGACGATTCCTTTCCCTACTCAACATCTCCTCATTTACCTATTTCCAGAATCAATTAGATAAACACTAAGATAGAAACATAATGCATGAGTATTCTTTCTGTCAAGCAAAGATATTTCTGTATTATAAGAAAGATCAACTTACTAGAAGCCAGTTGGCAGAAGAGTACAATGTCATTTTCAATTATTGTTCTTTTCAACTCTGTGAATGAGCCCTTCTATGAGTATTTAAAGAGGGGAAAGAATATTTTCAGAAGTGTGCAGCAAGTGGAGCTGAAGGCTTCATTTTTCTTGGCCCTGGTCTCCACCACATTGGCCAAAACCACCTCTCTTCTAATGTGGCTTTCTCCAATGCAGTCCAGAAAAGGAGACTGTGGATTTTATTTTGAAGAATTTTCCTGCTGAGAATGGGCCAAGGGGGGACAATTTTGACATGGTGTTCTTAAATAGGATTTAGAAGTCTGTCTACTGTGCAAATTAAGATGTTTACAGATTTAATGCCCATCTCTGCCAGCCTAATGCAGGCTTACCTCATTGTATTGCACTTGCTTTATCGCATGTTACAGACACTGTGTTTTTTACAAAGTGAAGGTTTCTGGCAACACTACATCGAGCAGGTGTATTGGCTCCATTTTCCCCACAGTATTTGTTCACTCACTTCCTGTCTCTGGGTTACATTTTGGTAATCCTTACAATATTTCAAACTTTATTATTACTACTATTATTATGTTTGTTATGGTGATCAGTGATCTTTGATGCTGAGATTGTAATTGTTATGGGACATCACAAACCACACCCATATAAGACAACGAGTCAAATCAAATAAATGTAGTGAGTGCTCTGACTGTTCCACCAACTGGCCGTTACCCCATTTCTCTCCCTCTCTTTGGACCTCCCTATTCCCTGATACAACAATATTGAAATGAGGCCAGTTAATAATTTTACATGGTCTCTGAGTGTCCAAGTGAAAGAGAGTCGCACATCTCTCACTTTAAACCAAAGGCTAGAAATTATTACACTTGGTGAGGAAGGCATGACAAAAGCCAGGGTAGGCTGAAAGCTAGGCCTCTTGCAATTCAGTTGAGCACCCCACTCTTGGTCTCAAGCTCAGGTCTTGATCTCAGAGTCATGGATTCAGGCCCTCCATTGGGCTCCACGTTGAGTGTGGAGCCTACTTAAAAAAAAAAAAAGTGCTACTCCGGCAAACACACAAATGATAAGAAAGCAAAACGGGTCCATTGCTGACATAGAGAAAGTTCCAGTGGCCTGGATAAAAGATCAAACCAGCCCACCACACATTCCCTTAAGACAAAGCCTAACCCAGAGCAAGGTCCTAACTCTCTTCAATTCTATGAAGGCTGAGAGAGGTGAGGAAGCTGCAGGAGAAAAGTTGGAGCTAGAAGGGGTTAGTTCATGAGGTTTAAGAAAAGAAACTATTTCCTTGGGACGCCCGGGTGGCTCAGTTGGTTGGACGGCTGCCTTCGACACAGGTCATGATCCTGGAGTTCCGGGATCGAGTCCCGCATCGGGCTCCCCATTCCACGGGGAGTCTGCTTCTCCCTCTGACCTTCTCCTCGCTCATACTCTCTCTCAAATAAATAAATAAAATCTTTAAAAAAAAAAAAGAAAAGAAACTATTTCCATAACAGAAAAGTGTAAACTGAAGCCACAGGTGCTGAGGGAGAAGCTGCAGCAAGTTCTCCAGAAGACCGAGCTGAGAGAGTCAATGAAGGCGGCTGCACTAAGCAACTGAATTTGAATGTAGATGAAGCGGCCTTCTGTTGGAGGAAGATGCCATCCAGGACTTCCATAGCTCAAGAGGACAAGTCAATGCCTGGCTTCAAAGCTTCAAAGGACAGGCTGACTCTCCGGTTAGGGGCTAATGCAACTGCTGACTTTAAGCTGAAGCCAATGTTCATGTACTGTAGCAAAAATCCCAGGGCCCTTAAAAATGATGCTGAATCAACTCTGCCTGTACTATACAAGTGGAACAACAAAGCTTGGATGACAGCACATCTGTTTACAACACGATCTACTGCTCAGGAAAAAAAAAAGATTCCTTTCAAAATATGATTGCTCACTGACAATGTACAATATATATAAAATATATATATATATATATATATATATATATATTTTGCAAGTCTACAGTTGGCATAGATAGTGAGTCCTCTGATGGATATGGGCAAAGTCAATCGAAAGCCCTCTGGAAAACATTCACCCTTCTGGGTGCCATTAAGAACATTGTGATTCATGAGAAGAGGTCAAAATATTAAGATGAACAGGAGTCTGGAAGGAGTTGATTCCCACTCTCATGCATGACTTTGAGGGGTTCAGGATGTCAGTGGAGGAAGTCACTGCAGATGTGGTGGAAACAGCAAGAGAGCTAGAGTGAGAGGTGAGCCTGAGGATGAGACTGAATTTCTCTCACCTCATCAGTGCCTGAACAGATGAGGAGGTGTTTCTTACAAGTGAACAAAGAAAGTAGTCTCTTGAGATGGAATTTACTCCTGGTGAGGATGCTGTGAAGACTGTCGAAATGACAACAAAGGATTTAGAATATTACATAAACTTAGTTGATCAAGCAGCAGCAGGGTTTGAGAGGATTGGCTCCAATTCGGAAAGATGTTCTACTGTGGGTAAAATGCTTATCCAACAGCATCACAAGCTACAGAGAAAGCGTTCATGGAAGGAAGACTCAATCAATGTGGCAAACTTCATTTTTGTCTTATTTTAAGAACTAGCCCCAATCACCCCACCTTTAGCAACCACCACCCTGACCGGTCAGCAACCATCAACATGGAGGCAAGACCTTCCATTGGCAAAAAGATTGCAAACTCTGTGAAAGCTCAGATGATGGTTAGCATTGTTTAGCACTGACATATCTTTAAATTAAGATAGGTATATTGGGTTACTTTTAGACATAATGTTATTATACACTGAATAAACTATAATATAGTGTAAACAACACTGGGAAACCAAAAATTCACTTGCCTTGCTTTATTGTGATGTTTTCTTCATTGCAGTGATCTGGAACTGAACCTGCACTATCTCCAAGGTATGCCTATACCTAGCACCTTATACATGAGGGACGCCTCAAAACGTGACTACATGCTTACATAGAATACAGTTAGGCTCCTCTCCCTGTGAGATTGTCTTCCCCAGTCTACCTTTCTGGCCCTCACAGCCTTCTTTAGCTTTCCAACTATCATCAAAACCTTCTCACAAGAAATTTACTTTAAAGTAAAAGTAACCGATGATGGCTTAAAGTGTTTTGTCTCAGGAAGAGTTCAATATGGATAAAACCTCACATAAAATCTTTGCAGTCTCCTACCACTGAATGACAATCCTTAGTGAGCAGGGAAGGTGAGACTGCTTTTGAGGGATGGGTTGAGAGGTAAGAGAGTGCCTTGCCAAGCAGAGAGAAACCACAGCTATGGCAACATATTCTGAGGACAACTATTTGCAGAAATAAATGAATATACTATTTTCTATACTTGTTTAGTGAGCTAGCACTTAACCAAAGATTTTCAACCTAGGGACCCGACCAAGGAATCCAAAATGCTCCCACACTTTAAGAGGGCTTCTAATAGGGACGCCTGGGTGGCTCAGTTGGTTAAGCAGCTGCCTTCGGCTCAGGTCATGATCCCAGCGTCCTGGGATCGAGTCCCACATTGGGCTCCTTGCTCGGCAGGGAGCCTGCTTCTCCCTCTGCCTCTGCCTGCCACTCTGTCTGCCTGTGCTTGCTCTCTGGCTCTCTCTCTCTCTCTTTCTCTCTGACAAATAAATACATAAAATCTTAAAAAAAAAGAAGTCTTCTAGTATTTTAAAATTATAGTTGGGTTTGTTGGGAAAAGAGAAACTTCCCCAAGATTTCATGCAGAGAAAAGGCAGAACTTCATATAGTTCAACACAAATACAAAATATTGTCTACTAGAGAGCTCTAGAATACAGTGAAGCAACTAAACAAGTAAAATTATAAAGTTTTCAATAACACAAAACTCTTCATCTCTTAGTAAAGAGTAAACTCAGACTGATGGAAGTCAATGCAATGATACCAAAAGAACAAAAAAGCCAGTTGTCTACTTAAAAATCATATGACCTCCTTTACCAAAATGTCTGGGTCTTACACCATCCAATAGTATAAATAAGTATACCCCAAAAATAAACCAATACAAGCTGGCATCTTTTCTGGTCTCCAGATTCCATCTTTTTTTTTTTTTAAGATTTTATCTGTTTATTTAACAGAGAGAAAGATCACAAGCAGGCAGAGAGGCACAGAGAGAGAGAGGGAGAAGCAGGCTCCCTGCTGAGCAGAGAGCCTGATGTGGGGCTCGATCCCAGGACCCTGCGATCATGACCTGAGCCGAAGGCAGAGGCTTAACCCACTGAGCCACCCAGGCGCCCCTCCAGATTCCATCTTGAAATACACATCCATTTTGAATAAATCAAATACCGCTTCTCTTTGTATATAAAACACTCATACACACATGCTCTTGTCACCAAAGTGAACAGAAAGCATACATATCTGTGCCATGTCATGTAGTTGTAATAATCCTAGATTATTTCTTTCAGTCTTACAGTTCCAAACTTCCATATTATGACACCATTGGTGTAAAAGATATAACTCTACTTTGGCTTCTTTTAAAATAATTTTTTATTTCTTGCTTACTGGGATATGTTAACATTATCTGAGTTAACTTCTTGAGCTGATGTCTTGAAGATGATTTGGGCAGAATTGTTCAGTGCTACATAAGTGTTAGTCTGAATCCTTGCTCTAGCCTTGCCTTCTGGTTCTACTGTACCTCAGAACAATGGACCATTATAAATGTTGCTTTTGAGCAGATTAAAGTTACAAAACAGAGCTGAGCTGATCAGTTCATGGCATTGGCTTTAAACATTACAGTGCTTCCCACCTTTAAAAATAATTCCTCACCCAGATATTCCTATATGTAATCTATATCTATGCTTTCAGAGAGTAAAAGCATTTTTTGAAAATTTATTTCAGAAGCTGGTCATATTATGTCAAAAAAAACCCAGTTGTTAATTATTTAGTAAAATGAAGTTCTCATTTTGCAAGTTAAGAATCATCCCCCTCCCAAATATATTTCTTTCTCTAAATTGAAATTTTCCTCTTTGAGTTTTCTTAAATCATGGCCCTTTCATATTGCATGTACATTTTGTAAGACACTTCAAATTTACCTTTCTTGGTCAACTTTCCAGAAATGATTCACTTCCAGAACCATTCCCCAACCTCTGAGAATCAACTCTATTTTTCATATTTCCCATTTAGCATCTCTGTCTTCAATCACACATTTATCTGTGCTCACCTAAATGTTCGGTGCTTGTCAAGGAGCAGTAGATTGGGCATTCTCTCTCCCCATCTCTCTCTCTCTCTCTTTCTCTCTCACCTATGAGTCATTACAATTTCAGTAGATTCACAATAGAGAGTTCAGAACCTGTCGCCCACACCTCACTGTAAGCTAAAGAAACGAGAAGACAGCTTTCTCCTCTTGTAAAAGTCAAGTGTTCCACATGTCTCCATTGGAGGCTGAATAGAAATGTAACCTTAGAAAAGTAAGTCCTTGGGTCTGGGCAAAGCTTTGTGTATTCTATTTCAAAGTGGACTTTCCCTACAAGAACATAGGATTGGTGGTTTTAGTTTCCTTTCATCAGGCTTAACTCAGCAGCCCCAGCTTGGTATCTGATTTGTCCTGATTGGGTGGGAGAGCCCACAAGACAAACAGCGGGAGATTTTCCAGTTTGTCTCAAAAGCAGCTGGAAGAACCGTGTCTATGGGAGGGGGGAGTGTGGTGGTCTTCCACCCAAGACTTCTCAAATGTATCTTCTTTTTTCTTAACAATCCAAAACACCACACACTGTGCCACACTTATTAACTAATTCTTCTTGGTCAACAAAGGGTCAAAAACCCACCATCAGGCTTGCTTTTGGCTCTCATTATGCCTTTCATGAGCACATCTCCAAGTATTGTGTCTAAAAGTCCTTTCAGAGGTTTGGTAGGGAGGATATCCCACCAGAATAAGCTCAGGTATCTAAAAGAAGTTTCCTTTTGCTGTTGGGTTTATTTTGTTACATTCAGACAGAAAAGAATGCATTTAGACAGATTGGCATGATTTGGGCTGGAGTTTTGACCAAGCAATCAGAGGCAGGAAGGGGAAGAAAGGCCAGAGGAGAGGCAGGGGTTGAAATCAGATGTTCATTTTATATTTCACTCCAGAAAACAGCTCACAATTATAATTACCCACCTTGTTTTGCAGCTCAGAATAAAAGTGGCGTTGCACCAACCCCTACCCAAGCAGCCATCGTGATTAGAAAGTACTCCACACCTTGGAGAACTGAGGAGACATGAGCATAATTTTAAATGCAAATTAAACTGAGGGGGTAGCAGAGAGAACACATAAAAGACAGTAAAACAAAACCTTTCAATTTTCTTAAATTAGCAGTCTAATGTGTTCTAAAGAGCAGCTCCACTCAGATCTCCTCTTAGGGGTTGCATTTCATCATAATATAAAATGGGCCAATCCATCACTTGCCTCTGCTCAGTGCTCTCGAATTGAGATTGAAGGGAAAATTAGAAGCTGTTCATTTGGGCTCCCATGCTCAGCAGCATCGCACAGCGTCATCAGGAGCTCTGGGTGTCCTGCTGCAAGAGGCCAACAAGTGCTGGTGAGTATCTGCTAACTTCAAGACTCTTCCTTTCCTGTCTCATTTCTGGCCACCTTTCTTTTCTGGGGGATGGGGGGACAGCTCCCAAAAGAGCTATGTTATAATGCATTTTTTAAAAGCTGGGAAATTTCAGGCAGCTTTTTCAGCTTCTTCCAGTGACTGATTCGCAGAAGGAAAGATTTATTTTCAGCTGAGACGCTGGTGACTGATCTATGTATTAATTATAACAGGGGAACATTTAACATATGCTAAGCTCGAACGGCCATTCCCTGCAACCCGTAGCCAGCATCAGGGTAGGAAGTGGGTGCCCCCCCAACAATTTCTAGACAACTTTTCGATCCTATTAATGGTTCAATCATGTAATTCGGTTGCAATTGCAAATTGAAGTGTGACTTGGGGCTATAAACATAAATTAGTAAAGCCAAAACCCGTTTTTCAATGATGATGACACTTCTCTGCGTAAGAGACGGAAGGGGTGATGGGGACTGGACCACATGATGGTTACATGTAGATTTTGATGGTGATGATTTTGTGCCCAAGTTTTATACGGGAAACTGGTCATTTTCTTCCTTCAGAGTGGAAGATACAAAGAGGCTGAGACTGGCGTCACCTTCTGTTGCTAAGGTAACATGCTCTGGCTATTTTATGTGATAAAGGAGGTCCACTGGACTGTATACATTATTCATCGCTGTTCTAATCAAACAATCAAAATTGTTTACTTTCATCGGGAATTTAGTGAGATCAAAGACACTCCAGCTGAAATTTTTCTTGGTTTTACTGCTGGCAGTTAGTCCTTGATTTTTTTTTTCCTCTTGCAGTAAGTATGATTTGCTCTTGGGGTTACCTTTGGGAATTTTTTAAAGTTTCCTCTTACTAGATTTGGGTTCTTAAATTAAAATATTCACTGTTAGAAAGAGGAATGAATTGGATTAGTCTTCTGAGCTCAATTTGAATGGTTTGGTCTTATGAATTCTTTCCAAAAACATCCTGCAGAAAGAGAGGTACTTCATTTGTGCAAGTATCAGGGAGAGGTTACATATGCTAAAAAGAACCCAGCTGGCTGAATGCTTTTTAATAAGTGCATCAGCTTCCTGACAGGCCAGTGCATGATGACATGCTGGGGATCCTTGTCCCCCAAACCAGGATTCTTTCTCAAAAGCAGCCTGGGTCAGGGGCAAGCAGGTGATGATCCTGGAGCACTTTATAAAATGTGCTGAAGGGAAGCACCAAAAAGGAAAGAATCCAAGGCATTTTTATAGCAAACATGTCAGCATGTGTCATAAATGCACGGCACCTCTAAGAGGAGGCTCGGATTCCCAGGCGATTCTCCCCGTTCTAGGGGAATTGGAACTCCCTGGACCGAGGATCAGTTCAGAACGCTGACACTTAACAGTGCCATTCCTCAGACAGATCTTTTGAAAACGGATACATATGAATCTAACAGCCTATTTTTCCAGTTAATATATAACAAGGAAAGACTGGTATGTTATTTCTCTTTAGCTTGAATCATCTGGATTTTTTTTTTCTGAGTAGAATATATTTCCTTTAATGAATGTTGATTAAATGTTGCATTTTCTCATACAGTAGAAGAGCTATGTTGAGAGTGGGTTTAGAATTGGAACTGTCAAATGAGGGAGGATCATAACGGGATATTTCTTATTCCAAAATTGTTAATATGTATATATGTGTATATTGTTATAATATATAGCAAATATAATGCATTGTATATACACATATGTTTATACACACACACACACACACAGAGACATGATTTTAAACATCTATTTGACAGTCTAAAATATTGTGGATTTTTTTTCCTTTTCCATAGGCATACAAGTGACTATTTTGTCTTGAAACTCTGCTTTGAGAACATCAAAGATGGATTATCCCAAAATGGATTATTTTCTGGATGTCGAGTCTGCTCATAGACTCTTGGATGTTGAGTCAGCTCAAAGATTCTTCTACAGTCAAGGAGCTCAAGGTAATACAATGAGAGCAAGAGAGGAAAGTCCTCTCGTACGCATGTTGGTTTTATACTGACAGCTGACTGTCTACTGCAGCAGCTGCAGCTCTACTGCAAAGGGTCGGTAGTTGGGATTGCTAAATTGAAAACGAATCTCTACCAAACTGCTGCTGAAATTGAGGCAGGCATGTAAGAGAATGGATAAACGCAAACTTCTTGGATGTGGTTTAAAAAAAAGAAAAAAGCACCCTACCCAACTTTTGACACAAATGCCCCTAGTACAACTAGGTTAGAAAATGATTTCCCACCTCCTTGCACCCAAGGCATAGGTATCCAGAAAGGTATTTGGAATGCTTCCCCATCCCTGCCCCAACCCGGGAAAGGTTAAGTTTGTAGCCACTACATTTGAGGAGCTCTAGGGCACTCTGACCTGTCTGACTAAAATCCAGCTGGGTTAGGGGCTCCCAAGATCAGCTTTGTGCTTCTAGAGCTGCCTTATCTGTTTTAGATAAATTCCGTTACTGCTCTGGGAATTAGCAGAGCACTCAGGGAGCAGTAAGGAGTGCGCCTGTTGTGAAGCGTGGTTGATATGTGCATTTTTATTGATATTTTTATTTTACTGATATGTGCATATTACAAGATGGTCAGCGAGGCTCTGGTTGGCTGGCTTTTCCTGTTCTGCGGTGCATTGAGGATGTTTTGCGAGTGCATTGGAAAGAAGCTGGAGTGTCTTATGGGATCTCCTGATAGGCAGGAGATTTTTTAAAAACATATTTTCTCTTTTCCATGGAATGTTTAGGGTGTTCAGTCAAAGCTCTCTGATAATGGGCAGGAGTCTCCTGCACGGTATAAGGGATACACTGAAGACAAAGTCAATGACCATATTCTTAAAAAGAAGAGTAGTCAAATTCTTGGAAGTCATAAGGCATAACTGAGAAGGAGTGCTGTTTGGGGACTGCTGGCATCTCTCATTGTTAGGTGGTGACAGGTACTTCACATGGGACACTGATGAAATCTGCTTTGGCTTTCCCAGAGGTCTCCTGTGCATTGGTTTTACCTCACTGGCAAGCCGATTTCCCATGGCAACCTCGAGGGTTTGCAAGCCTCCTTCATCTCTGCTTCCATTTTCCTGGGTACAATCCAGGCTTCTTAAAGCCAGGAGGGGCTGGGAAATGATCTGGTTGATTTGCTTGGGTCAGTGTGCTGATCAGCAGAACTTAAATTAGCAAAAGTGATACAACAGCTAATTCTCCCTGTGCCTCTGGTTGTACGTAGTCAGCAAACGCTCCTCTCAGCCACCTACAGAGACATGAATATGTTACTCAAGTAGGAGACGAGGGAGAGGCTGGCCAGAACCTCCAGCCTCCTCTGGGTCTGCAAGTAAGAAGATGCTAGAAGTAGATGGAGGAAAGGGGCTGAGGCTCAGTCCCCATCTCCAGACCTGTGTTTCAGCATCACTGCTTCTGATGTGTTCAGTCTGAGTGGGACAATAATGTTCAGTGGTGGGGTCGTCTACCTGAGCTGCGTAATCATCAGTGGAGAAAGGGAGTCAAGTTCATTAACAGTATTAAAGATGCCCACTTTGCCTGGCAGTAGAGAGGTTTGAAGATTTTCAGAAGCCTGTGGGCTCCAGGCTTCCACGGAAGGAAAGCAGGCAGGGTGTGGGAGGCTCTGAGGACTCAAAGCAGCCTGGTGGTTGTCAGCAGATGGAGTTTGGGGGTGGAGTGGTCAGAATTGTCACCATCCGTGACTGTGGTTTAGACAGCAGAGCTGGAATGACTAGAAAATGCAGGGGAGGTGGCAGCATAAGCCAATGGAGCTCCTGAGAGCACGTTCATTTTAAGGTAATGCGAACAGCATTCCAGTCAAAGGATCTTGAATTCGTAGTAAGGTGGAGGGGTCCCTAAACATCATCTATTTTGATTTTTTAAAACCTCAGCCTTTCCGAATCAGCTATCCAGGTGTACAGCTGAGGAGTGTGCATTTTAAGCAAGACCCCCGGTGATGATTACCTAGCAGCACATCGGGTCTAGGGGCCCACACTGAAGGACCAGTCCACCCAGTCCCATTTCTCTCCTGCCTTCCTGGCCCAGGAACCCCTTCCTCCGCATTAGAGACAGGATGACCCAGTGGTTGCTGAGCCGGGACCCTGACCTCCGGGGTTCAAATTATGGGTCTGCCACGGTGAACCTGGACAAGCTCAGCTCCCCCTGAAAAAGACAGAAACCATAATAGTGCCCAGTTCCTCAGCTGCTAAGAGCCTTAATGAAGTAAGATTTAAAGTGCTGAAACTGTCTGCCACATAAATGCTACACATCAGCAAATCAATAAAATAAACATCCCTGGCAAAACGCTATTCCCTCCTCTGTTTGAAATTTCATAACGAAGCCACTGCCAAAGAAGAACACAGCATGAAAGGAGCTTAATCTCCTATTTTTAGCAAAAAAGAAAGAAAGAAAGAAAGAAAATTAAATTTTATATGAATTATAAAACATGGTGATTATTTTCTTGTCACATCAAAACCCATCTCAGAGCAAAATTGGAAAGTAGTGAGTTTGTCTTGGTATTCCCTATCCACCGGGTCCTTCTTTTCACACGACAAGTGAGGACCCCCCCTTCTCCATATGCCTTCCCCAGAGCTGGACCACCTAAGGCCAGTGAACACCAGTCTCCTCTCTGGAGCTCTGCTGCCACTGCAATGTGGGACTAGTCACTACACTGCCCCAGGTCCTCCATGGCAGCATCCTTCCACTTGGTATAGACTCCCTAGACTTTCCCAGACAACCAGTCCCTGGGCCTGATAAAGGGTTCAGGTGAGTGGACAGAGGCCTGAGGACCATGGCCTGCTCCCCTCCCTTGCAGAAAGAGGTGTATGTGTTTGAGTGGAGATTCTGAGCACCAGTGAAAAGGGGGCAGCATGGAAGCCAGCTCTTGGGAAAGGCATTTGAGGCAATTAGGGTTTCATGCTCCTGATGAAACACAGCACACAGCAGCTCTCTTCCTGGCCAACCCAGCCCAGGGACAGGCGCACAGTAGATTAAGTAACCCTGATCCAACACCCTCTTCTAAAAGGTCTAATTGGGAGCACAGTGTGGAGCTGAGCACCCAGAATTTGGGTGACCAGGGATTTGATCCACTCAACTGGAGGGTGATTATTGCCTTTTTGAGTTGTCCATTCTCAAAGCCATGGTGATACCACTGTAGACTGATCAAGGGTTCTTGCAGGTGTAAATACTTTTAAAGGGGGAAGAAAGAAAACCTCAGTTTTATTTTTCCACAGTACCATCAGTTTTGTTTATAAATTCATATTTACTATATTATATCAGTTTTGTTTAAAAATTTATAAACTTCTTAGAAACCAACCCCTTTTCTATTAATGACATCCAAAATGTCATTAATTCCATGGTACTGGAATTATAATGCTTTTGACCCCATCACCGTTATTTTTCTATTCTTTTGGAAAGTGGCAAAAGACCTGCTTCTAAGTAGAAGATGTTTTTAGCTAGTCAAAGCCAGCGAAGTCCCAGAAGGTGAAAAAGAAGGACAAAAGCAATCCAGTCTATTGCGGGACAGATTCTTCTGAAAGTGCCAGAGATTTTCAAGTCAGTCATTGGCTCTGTAGACCTTCATTTTTCCTCAGTTTGGTCCTGAGGTAGGGAAGCACCCCTCTGGAGACTCTGTTTTGGAAAGCATGATGTGTTGCAGAGAGCAGAAAAAAATCCAGGGTCACCCTGTTCATTATCCATCAGTGAAGGAAGCTCTCCCAATTAATCTGTGAGTGCTTCGTCAACAGTAAAAGCTGCTTACCTAGAGGGAATTCCATGAAGGTCTCCATTAACTCAAAAGAATTCCTGAGGTTGAAGATACATATGGCATAGAGATCAGCCATGTCCTGACAACATATAACTTGAGTTCTCCCATCTTCCAGGTTTCTATGATGACTCACACACTCAACTTTAGTCCCTGTAATTTTTTTACTGAACAATTGCATTGAAAGGGAAGTCTTACTATAGGATCACAAAACTAGCATCGTAGGATTTTCAGGTTGAAAGGGACATTATATAGATGGGTGATTTTCCTGGCCACTCCTGGAACCAAGTAAAATGGAATTTGTGAGGGACAGACCCAGATCCCAGGGCTACATTCTCAAAGAGCCACTGCGCTATTAGGATGAACGCTGAAGGTTGAGAACCACTGTCATGGATTAATATACGTGCTATTGAGAGGGTGGTCCTGAACTAGCACCATGGGCTTCATCTCGGAGCTAGTTAGAGATGCAGAATCTCAGGCACCCTAAACCTAGAGAAGCAGATCCTGCATTTAAACAAGATTCCAGGTAATTTATGATAGTTCAAGAAGCAATGACTGAATCCAGAGCATCTTAGAAACACCTGGCGAGATTTTATGAACTCAGGACTGGAGTCCCACAACAGACCAATTAAATCAGAATCTTTGGTAGTGAGCCTTATACTTGGGAATCATTTTAATTGTCCCTGGTGATTCAAATGTGCAACCAGGACTCAGATCTACTGACCTCTTGTTTTACAGTGAAGGAGGTTTTAGCACATCATGCAGCTATTCTTGCCTGAGGATCTTTCTCTATCTAGGTCCTTCCCTTAAATAAATCTTCAGCATTGGAAAGGTGCAAATGGACTTTAAAAAAAAAAAAGTACTGGGCTATGTATGGGTGCTACCATTTGCATGTTCATTGTATCCATTAATCCTCAAAGAAACTTTGGGAAAGAGGAATTATGATGCTTATTTCACAGACTAGGAAAGACTACACATTTAGAAAGCAGCATGGCCAGGATTTGAATTCAAGTATTTCTGACTCCAATGACCTCACAGGCAGTGAAGGAAACATTCATAACCAAATCACACTCCTGGATATGTGAAGCTCAAGGTGGTTTCGCCATGTGCCCAGATCACACAGCTTACAGCGAGAAGGTGGCCACACACACTTACGCCCTCTTTGCTGCACTAAGTTTCTTTTCTCTAAGACCATCAAAAAACTTAGACAATTAAATTTCCTTCCAAGAGGAAAATACATTAAAAGGCAGCCAAATGACTAAAGTCACTAGGCAATCAAATTTATGACTCCTGCTCACAATTTCCCCTTTTATCTTTTTAAATAATTCTTGGCATTGGAACTAGGTGCTATACTCTTTACATCATAGCGCATCTTCCCTGTCTTGTCCAACAAAGGGAAATGCTGCTTCTGACAACTGATGGATGCCACAGTTAGCAGCTAAAGTCTCTTCAATTTGCATTTGGAAATGGAGAGGAATTCATTTAAACCCTCTCTCTCAAATATTTCCTCCACCTTTTGCCCATCCTGTGAAATCTGTCAGAATTGATATTTCTTCAATCTTCAGCTTTGAATTAAATGCACTCTAAACCTAAACTCTAAATCTCTGGGACTTTTGACATGGCCCCAAGAGACAAGAACATTTGGTTACACTCAATTCATTGCAAATCATTGACAATAGTCATCAGCACAAAATGTGCTCATGCTATTTCCTTTCCTGTGCTTCATACAAGACCCAACCCAGTGTCAACTCTCTGTGAAGCCTTGCCTGACTTTTCTAGGCCTTTCTTTCCACTGCGTTCTATTCATGCCTACGTTATAGCCTTTGTCATATTGTTATTAACTTTCACCACTTACTAGCTGTTTGAACTTACATAAATGGCTTCACGTCTCTAAGCCTCATCAAAATGGACATAACCCTAGCTTCAAATTCATAGGGATTTTTGAGAATTAATGGGGGTGTGCTTATAAAGTGTTCGCTACATTATTTATTATTATTGATTAATCATTGGTGCTTTTGTTTTATTATTAGTGGTATCTGTTACCTACCTAGAGAGTGGTGATCTCCCTAAATACCATTTTTTGGGTGCCTAGTATCATCCTTGGTATAGAGTAAGAGAATTAAGATGTAGTAAATGTCTCTGTTGAACTCAAGGAATGGAAATGCTTAAATCTCCATTACAAAGAGATACTCAGGATTCAGGGAAAGAACTAAAGAACTCTTGACAATTGAATATCTGGAAAATAGAACCTTCTAGGACCTTTAAAGAATTCAATCTTTAGTTGAAAATAAGAGGCTGCTGAAGGCCAAAGGGAGAGACAGGTAAAAAACAATTTTCAAATACATACAGGTGTAGGAAATGAAGAACATTATCAACTTTGCTAAATCTCCCATAAAACAGAAATAATTTTAAAAGCAAAAGCAAAAAGAAAATACAGCAGGAGAGATTTTGTGTACTGTTGAGGAGCATTAACCTTTTAAATAGATTTACAGGTCCCCTGGATAGTACCATTCTTAAAAGAGCTCTTTAATATATGAGTCTGTGATGACTGAGTTTTTATTCTACCTAAAATTATGGAATAGGTGACCAGTCAACGTTTGCTCTGTTGAACTTAAGTGATATTAGTTCAAAAGCTGCTCTGAACATGTTCAGGAAACTATCTCTGAACTATCTCTCAGCTGAGATACATTTCCCCTTCCTTCCTGAAATCCTTACTGCCTAATCCAGTACTTAAATTCTGTGGTTGACTAACCCCAAACCAGCCTCCTTCACACTCCTGCTTCTGGACAGACCCAATGGAAAGTGGCTGGAGATACCCACCTAATCCCAGGCTGGAGACACCCACTTTGAGAACCACTCCCTGGAAGCCTGGCCATCATGCTTCTAGGAATCTTGCTGAGTAGATGCTGGTTGTCTTCCTTCTTCTGGTTTGTCCCCTGAGACTTTCATGTCATGGTTTTAGATGTGGCTTATAATGGGACCTACAGGTCAAATTTGCACCATAAGGACTGAGGTAGAAACAGTAATTGCAAAGCAGCCTGGTCCTCATGTGTGGCATGACTGCCAACTGGATTATGACCTTTTCCAATCACCAGGCTGATGTCTCCCTATTGGCTCCTCAGAGTCCTACTAGGACCAATAGAGCTCATCAGCCACATCCATCCATGTCCTCACGGGTATGTCCTGACCGAGTAGGATACATGGAACTTCCAGACCCTTGTCTCTGACAAGTGCTTCAGAACCCACTTCACATATAGTTTCTAGCCTTACTTTAATGGCACTCAAGTCCTCACCCTCAACAAATACTTGCTTTTTGTCTTTTTTTTTTCCTTTCCTCTAAAATTCTATCCAGGAAGCAGCGTGCTGTGCTTCACTCATGGATGACAAGCTAACTACCAAGCCTTCCCTCCTAACTTCCCACACACTCCATTTTAGACCTCTAATTGCTCATACGCAGGCTCTCCAAACCTGTGTTTAATACAAGGCACATTCTGTGTGAAGGAGAGGGTGAAGGCAGATTAAGAGAAAAAATATTATGGAGATAGCCAGCCTGCCAATTCCATCCATAGGTAGATAACCATAAAAATTGGAACTCCATTTCTGGAGTACGCCACTGGAACAGGGCAATTTTCAGTACACAGAGGGCCAACAATTTACCTGCACTCAGTTTTCCAAAGTTCTTTGTGCCTTTGCTCCCAGCAAGCATCTGCTTGGCCATGTATTGTGATTCAAGGCTCATAATAAAGTAGGATATGGGGACAAGAGGAAGAGAGAGGAAAGACGAGAGGATGAGAAACAGAAAGGGGAAAAAATGATATGAAAATACAATGAGATAATTGCAATCAATTAATAACTCCTACTGGCACATAAAGCACATGAAAGAGTGGATTATAGATTCAGCTCACACACAGCCAGCATCAGCCATGACCCAATTAGCATAAACAAATCACAGGTGCTTGGGAAAGAATTCTCATTTTCCCAAACAAATCTGTTTTCCTAAAAACTTTCAGTACCACCCTCTGGGACTGAGCTGGCAGAAGCAAGGATGGGGAGCCTAGCACATTAAAATCAGTTCATGGCTAATACCATTTTTAATATTTTTTTTAAAGATTTTTTATTTTTATTTATTTGACAGGCAGAGATTACAAGTAGGCAAGAGAGGCAGGCAGAGAGAGAGAGGAGGAAGCAGGCTCTCCGCGGGGCAGAGAGCCCGATGTGGGGCTTGATCCCACGACCCTAGGATCATGACCTGAGCTGAAAGCAGAGGCTTTAACCCACTGAGCCACCCAGGCGCCCCCCATTTTTAATATTTTTTTTCAAAGATTTTATTTATTTATTTGATAGATGGAGATCACAAGTAGGCAGAGAGGCAGGCAGAGAGAGAGAAAGAAGCAGGGTCTCCGGTGAGCAGAGAGCCCCATGTGGGGCTTGATCCCAGGACCCTGGGATCATGACCTGAGTCGAAGGCAGAGGCTTTAACCCACTGAGCCACCCAGGTGCCCCCCATTTTTAATATTTTAAAGAATATTTCAGTAAACGATTAGACCCATATGCTCATGCAAACCACAGAATGAATATTGGTATTAAATACTACTTCTGAAAGGTTAGAACTGAACAGAGAGATTATGTTGGAGATCTGTGTATCTTTTTTTCAGTTATAAAAGCAAAGCAAGGGCAACATTAAAGTATTTGGCCAAAAAATGGGAAGAAAAATCAACCCTACACAACTACCATTGACCCTTAGAACAATACAGGGGTTGGGGCACCTACTACCCATGCAGTCAAAACTCAATCTACAACTTTGACTTCCCCAAAACCTAACTGCTAATAGCCTACTGTTGACTAGAAGACTTAACACTGATAAACTATTAATTAACACATATTTTGTATGTTATATGTATTATATATTGTATTCTTACAACAAAGAAAAAAAGATTATTAAAATAATCATAAGAGAAAATACATTAATACTGTAGTGTACTCTATTTATCAAAAAAGAATCTGCTGATGACTGGACAAGTACATTTTAAACTCACATTCAAGGGTCAACTGTACATATGTGTTATGAATATCTTCTGCCAGTCTATGTCTGGCTTTTTTTACTTTCTTAGTGGTATATTTTAATAAGCAGAAGTTTTTAATTTTGACAAAATCTGTTTTTTTTCTATTATGGTTAGTCCTTTAACAAATCTTTGCCATCCTGAATGGTATAAAGATATTTTTCTGTGGTGTCGTTTTTTTTAAAGACTTGTAGTCTTAGTTTTCACATTGAGTTATGCCTGTGGTCTGTCTTAAATGATTTTTCCAAATAATATGAGGTAGAGGAGGGATTGTCTTTTCAAGTATTCTTATTGCAACTGACATTCTGAAATGTGATCATTGAGAATAGAATATTTTATTCACCTCTCTTTTCTCTGGTGCTTTCTCCTTTTCCCCATATTCTTTATAGGCTTTATGTTAGCCAGATCAAAAGGGACTTCTCATAGATGTGGTTTATAAATCTGGGAGTTTGCCCTTTACATGAAATTTGAGTTAGGAAAGTTGATGTTCCATATTTAAGTTACTCTCAAAAGACTGAAAAATTCCCAAACAGGACTTTTTCTTGAAAACTAATTATCTAAATGGCATAAAATAACCAAAAATCTAATACAGTTCCTTGTTTATAATTGTGAATGTCGGTATACCAATTCTATAACTACTGAAATTAGAAATAATTGAATTTATTATTCTGACATGTACTATTACTTTAAATGTTTTTGTACATTTAAGGTATTCTAGATATTACCTACTCTAATATTCCTACTATCCATCTATTTCCCTATTATTCAACTACCAGAAAGTTCTCGTCTATTTCTGTACAAAAAATTATGTTCACAATCAATTAATTTGCAGAACTTTACTTTTATTTTATATATATATGTACATATATATATTGCTCATTTTAAAATTATATATAATTTCAACACACAAAGCACATTCATTCAGTTGGCCATTTTCACAAATATTTATTGAGCACTTACAGAGTGCCAAATGCTATCTATATGTCACTTCAGCAGTCAACAAAACAGACAAAAACCCATCTTTATGGAGCTTACATTTTAAGTAGATTTTTTACTTTGATTTATATCCCAAATATTTACCTTTCTTTAAAATTGAATATTCAGATATTAATAATACATCTGAATTGTGTGCAGTATGGAATAGAAGTCCATTAAATTGTGTGCCCTCTTTTTCATAGTATAGAGTTGTTTTGAGAAATCGCTACCCAGCCCAGAATTACACTTCCTAGACCCCCTTATACCTTTGGTAGCACCTATAATCAGTTTTTGCCAATGGAATGACAACAGAATTAGTATGTCACTTCCAAGCCAAGGTATTTTAGAAGTGGATGCACCTTCTCCATGCTCTTTTTTTGTTTTAATTTAAAATCAATTTAGTTAACTTATAGTGTATTATTGGTTTCAGGGGTAGAATTCAGTGATTCATCAGTTGCATATAACACCCAGTGCTCATTCCATCAAGTGCCCTCCTTAATGCCCGTCACCCACTTACCCCATCCCCCCACCCACCTCCCCTCCAATAACCTACTCACTTTGTTTCCTAGAGTTAAGAGTCTCTTATGGTTTGGTCTCCATGTTTTTGTGTTTTTTTGTTGTTTTTTTTTTGCCTTTGGCTGGCTGGATGCAGATGACTCAAGGCCCTAGAGGATGGCAAAGCATAGAGGGAAAGTGCTAATCACAGTTTCACTTCAGACAGAAAGGGGGGGTCTCAAGATCAGTAACTCAGACTTCAATGTGAACAAAAAAATACATTTTACTGTGTTAAGGCACTGGAAAGTAAGGTTTATTTGATAAATAAGCATGGCCATAACAAATATCCTTGCTTTGTTCATACGGAAGACTGTTACTCTGAGTAGGTATAACGTTTATCTGGGAATAGGGGAGCCTGGGTGGCTCAGTCATTAAGCGTCTGCCTCCAGCTCAGATCATGATCCCAGGGTCCTGGAATTGAGCCCCACATCAGGCTCCCTGCTCAGTAGGAAACCTGCTTTTCCCTCTCCCTCTGTCTGCCACTCCCCCTAATTGTGAGCTTTCCCTCTGTCAAATGGATAAATAAAATTAAAAAAATAAAAATGTTTCTCTGAGAATAGAATCATTATCCTTTATCTAGTACAATCTCAGAGTTGACCAAAAAAAGTGATCCTGAAGGGGACTGTTGGCTAGGCAGCCTCCCAAAGGGCAAGGCCAACACCCAAGAGGAGATTTTTTTTTTTTTAAATACTGAGGCCAACACAAAATTAAATGCATCCCTTAGCAGCTAATGACTTAAAAAAGTTGTAAAAGAAAGTGGGAGTAAGTTTGAGGGCTGTGTGGCTGGCTCATGAACAAAATTTGCATAGTTATAATATCAAGTGGGTACTATTAGAATTCTGATAAAATAAGGCTGAGGAATGTGGAGGGGATATGGTACCAAAAAACCATGTCCTTCCTCATTCTCTATGGTAATGAGTATAAACTGGGTCAAAAGATAATATATGTATGCTTTATATGCTCCTATAGGAACAGAATTTGTCGCCTCTGTGGGAGTTGAACCAGTGACAAGAAACAGAAGTGGGAGGGAGTTCTTTTATTTTTTCACTACCTGAGGAATAATTACCTATTTAAAAATACATTTTTAAAAAATGTAATGTAGCTTGTGAGAATTCATTAGTATCAGGGAAGATACAGTTTTACTGGATTTCAACAAAATCCATTATGAAAATTGGTGGATGGAAATGCTGACTTGACACTATAATTTAGCAAGCACCCTCAATGATATCCTTCCCCTAAAACTTATGAAGTTTCCTGGGTTTTCACCTGTAACAGCTATTAAAATCAGTGTTGAAATAAACTGAACTTAGAAGTAACCCTCTGAGGCACAATACCGTAAAGTGATCAGTCAAGATGTTCTCACATGTTGAAGCACATTCCGTTTTTTTTGCTTCATTGAGAAGTTTATGTTGCATCATAATACACCCCGAATATATGATATTCCACACTTTTAATCAAATAAACAAAAATTCTGATTTATCTTCTTTAATTCATCTGTTAACTATCTCTTTTGTATATATTTTATAGAGTATGTAAAATATTCACACAGTACTATACTGATTCATAGATCAAGAAGTACATTCTTGGGAATGTGGGTGCAGTAAGCTCCTGCTGGCGGGTTGCTGAGTCTGAGTTTGGAGACATCTGAATCTGCCACAGAAGCTCAGGAGAGCCTCTCTGATGGGAGTAGTCAGACCAAGCCTGTTTCAGAAGCATGGTTTGAGCTGAGACTTGAAGGCTGATAGTATTTAAATGGGGTTAGGATGAGGAGAAGGGTATTTTATAAAGCAAGAAGACACAGAGGGAACTGACAAGGCTTGTTCAGGCCACTAAAGCAAGTCTCCAAGTGGGGTCCGTTTACAACAGCATCACTGAACCCATTGTTTAAAAGGTCTTCTCCAGACCTATTAAATAAAAAATTGTTGTGTAGGAGTGTAAAAATACTCATTTTGATCGAACTCCTCATAATTTTTAGGCTTACCAAAATTTGAAGATATCTAATATAATTCCATGAAAATACACTGGAGGGAATGTGAATTTGTATTGCAAATAGAGACATTACAGGTGGGAGAAAAAAGGAAAAAAAAAAAAAAAAAGAAAAGCAATGGTCAATCCCAGAAAAGGAAATTGAGCAATGGTTACTTTGACGTATTCATCACAGATGGGTCTGCCATATGACCAATACTTAATTCAGTTACAATATTGGCATTTCCATGGAATCCTGAGCACTCTGATGTTAAGAGAACCAAAACGTTTCAACTCTCTTCCTTTTTTGAATGTTGGACAGTTCTATTGTTTAATTACCTTTGAACTCTACAAAAAGCCCAGAAAGGCAACATGTTGGCTGCCATATTCCTCTCCTGCCAGTTTATCCTAAGGCAAAGTTTAATGTACTTTTCAAATTGGTCTTTAAATGTTTCAGTTGTTGAAAAGCCTTCTTGTGTCATTAACTGCTCTTAGCCCCTATATATTCTAAGGCTCTTCTGAGTTTCACATCTTTGTGAACACTAATGCAAATGTAAGGTAGGAAGATGAAAAAAAAGATGAATTCCTAGACTCCTATTTTCCACAAGTTGTTTCCAGAACAATGTGTGGAACTCATGGTAATCACATTAATATTTAATATAATCTGACTATAATTTTGCCTCAAAACATTTTATTCCAAAATGCCATGTTCCGTGGTATTATGTTGATACATTTGTAATCTTGGTGCATATTATTGCCACATTGCAACAAAGGGCTTGTATTTTTATTTTCCTTCTGTGGAGAAAAGATGCAAGACCCATTCTAGGCTACCTTAAAATGAAACCCTGGTATCAGTTGATGTGCATTAGAATTATAATAAAAGCACAGTGCCAACTTAAATTGTGTGTGCTTTCCTTGCACTTCTCACTCCAAAAGGGAGAATATTTGGCAGAACACTTCAGTTTTTACAAAATAAAATATGACCAGGCCACTTGGGTGGCTGTCCAACTCCTGATCTCAGCCCAGCAGGGAGTCTACTAAAAAAAATAAAAACAAAGAAATATAATATGACTTAGGTGCCCCAGCAAAATGCAGAGCTTTGAAAGCATATTTTAGGTGCATGCATACCAGTTTGAAAGATGAATAAGAATAAGGCCAAGGAAAGAAAATAATCTTCTAGATAAAGGGGTTAATGAAATACAATTGACCCTTGAATGAAGCAGGGGTTACAGGTGTGAATCCTGTGCACAGCTGAAAATCTGCATGTAACTTTGACTCCCCCCCAACAAAACTATTAATAGCCTATGTTGACCAGAACCCTTATTGATAACATAAACAGTTATAACACATCATATATTATACATGGATTATATGTATACATGGAAAAAAGAAAATGTTCTTAAGAAAGACATAAGGAAAATACTTTTATAGTATTTGACTATAGTTATTCAAAAAAATCAACTGCAAGTGGACCTGTGTTGTTCAAAGGTCAACTGTGTTTTAATTTTTTATACTGCTTTTTGGTCATTCTCATCATACCTGTTCAAATTTTTACAAAGTTACATTGTGGCACATACAAAACCAGGGTTATGAATGAAGTCTTTTCCAGGACTGGCTGAAGAATATCATGTTTTAGGGCTTGGGGTTCAGGGAAACAGATCTGATTTCAACACTATGATTTCTACATCATAGCTTGTGACCTGAGGCAAGTTATTTAATCTCTCTTTGCCTGGCTTTTCCCTTTCGAATGCAAATGAGAATAAGAGTTCTTCACCCAAAGAGTTATTTTGAGGATTAAGTGAAAAAAAAAAAAATGCATTTCACAAACTATGGTCCAACAGATTTGCAGATAGCACTTATGAACTCTTGTACAGAAATAATGTATTTGCTTTCATGATGTTTTTAAAAAACGTAAATTAAAGAAATTTAGTGAAAATATAAAGCTATATAATTAGAATTCACACTTAGGGACTATCGCTTAGAGCAAAGGGAAAGAAGGAGGCTAACTGAAGCCCATTTAAGGAAAAACATGAAGTAAATAATCGACTTTAATGGAATAAAATCCATAAAAGTGTTGGAGTGACCAATGTTTGTAAACACTGAACAAATAAACATAAAACACTAAGCAAAATGCCAAGTACCTAATATACACTTAGTAAGCTTTAGCTCCTGTGTTAATTATGCTTTGCTTTGGTCAAGCCTCTGTGGAAATTGGCAAGGCCTCCCATTCTCCAGGAGACTTCCCGCCATGCCCCATGTATGGTCTTCTCTGCCACCATTTATTCCTAATTCAGATTTCTAAGCCCTTTGAAAATGTGAGACAGTCCGAAAACACAAGAACAAGTAAAAGCAACAAAATTTTGACTTTTTAAAAAAATCGAGTTGCTAAAAATCCCCAAAGAATTTTCTTTATGGTTGGACTGCTGGGAGTTTTTGTCCTTCAAATTCTCTCAAAGCATTAGCTCCACTGTACTGATTTCCTCTGGATTTACAGCAAACTCTAGTTGATCAGCTGGTAGCTTCCATGTGGTGACTGACATAAGTCAGCATTTACCAAGGAATGAGGAAATTGATTTGGGAAAATCCACTTTAAATCATAATTCTCTTCCTCTCTTCGTTT
Source organism: Mellivora capensis (assembly GCA_004024625.1). Classification (NCBI taxonomy): domain Eukaryota; kingdom Metazoa; phylum Chordata; class Mammalia; order Carnivora; family Mustelidae; genus Mellivora; species Mellivora capensis. Next base: position 67,586 of record PISX010005009.1, on the reverse strand, counting down.
TGTTTTGTTTTGAAACAAAACACGGTGATGTGAAGAAAGTGACATCAGAGACAAATTAGTTAATTCTGACCCTGCCATTAAACAGCCATGGGACCAGCTTTATTTCTTGGTTTGCAAAATTATAATAGTGCCTGCAATATTCTTGTTACAAGGATAAAATGACACAAAGTAATAACTTTAGGGTAGTAGATTCTCAACTGAGATAGTAGATTCTCAAGAAGTATTTGTTTAAGGAATGATAAACTGCCACAATAAGGAAAGAAAGAACATTCATGGAGTAACTGCTCTGTGTCTTCAAGAAGCTCAGCGACCATATATATAATACAGTATAAAGGACTCTAACAGAAGCAAACACGGGGTCTGAAAGGGGAAAGAAAAAATTCAGAGAATTCTTTGCGAAGGACTTGATGCCTAAGTTCTATCCTAGAATTACCACAATAGTGGGACATTCCCTCCAGAAAAAAAACAGTATGTATAGGTCTTTCCAGAAACAAGTCAGTATGGCTGGATCAAAAAAAAAAAAAATACAAGAAGGTGAAGATGACATCTGAGATCAGAGAAAAACACAGAGTTCAAGGATAAGGACCTTGTATAGGAGATTAAGAAATGTGGAATCTGTAGGAAACACAGAAAATCAGAAGGACTTCTAAAGCTGGGACAGTTTCTAGGCCAGTTCATTCCAAATCTTGTTAGACATCAGAAACATACATTATACAGCCCTGGCTCAGATGTACTGATCAGATTTTAGGGAGTTGGGTGTGGCGATCTGGATTTTTTTCTGTTTTTACAAGGTTGTTTTGTCTTCTTTTTGCAGCCCCCAGATGCTTTGATGTAAATAGTATGAAGTCAAGAATTTGAGAACCACTGACTAGTCTAATTCTTTTAAAGTTCTTTTCTTAAGATTTTATTTATGTATTTGGGGGGGTGAGGGAGGAGTGAGGGGGTGGGGGAGGGGCAGAGGGCAAAGCAGACTCTCTGCTGAGCAGGGAGCCCCAACACAAGGCTCCATCCTAGGACTGTGAGATCTTGACTTGAGCTGAGGCCAGACGCTTAACTGACTGAGCCACCCAGGTGCCCCTAATTCTTTACTTTTCTAGATGAGGAGAAGGGAGCCAAGAGACGTAAATGAATTAAACAGACTAAAAATCCAAGGTTATATTCATTTAGATTCACTATATGTTGACCACTAACCATGTGCTGGGAATTCAAACTCAAAACAGACAAATCCCTTGGCTTCAAGGAGTTAATCATCTAATATAGGGACAGATAAATAAATAAACGATTTCAGACCCAAAAGGTAAATGCTGGGAGAATATATACACTGTGAGTTTTATAAGCACAGAGGAGCGTCCCCACATCAAACAGAGATATGGTAGTGTACACGTGTGTGTTGGGGAGAAAGGGTAGATGTGTTTCCATATTAGTGTCCAAGATGAGATGATAGTTAATCAGCTTTTGACTTGGATTTATGTAGGAGAAAAAAAGAACATTCAAGGCAGTGCAAAATGGCTTGCGATAAGGCATGGACACATTAGGAATATGATACATTGGGGGAACATGTTACAGAATGAAAGGTATATTGGAAATAATAGGAAATGGCAAGAGAAGAGCCTGGATGAGTAGGCAGTAACCAAGGCATGAAGCGTACTTAGTTAATTATGCTTAACTAAGAAATTCCAAGCCTGATATGGAATGCACTAAGAATCTAACACAGAGGAGGGCTGTTATGAAATCTGTTTGTATCAAGACTACAGATACGGAAGACAGACTGGAAGGAGTAAGATCAGAAGCACAGAAAGAGGAGCACTTGCACTGATCCCAACAAAAAGTAAAGACTGTGAAAACAGAACTGACATAGCAAGGGAGAGGGATCTTGAAGTATTAACAAAGTTCTTTCCAGATTTTGTGGTGGTAGGGTGAACGGACAGAAAGTCAGAGAGGGGTACTTCCAATGATCCCCAGGTGTTTTATGTGGACCCACTGGGTAGATGAGAAAGCTGTCCACTGAGAGAGAGAATATAGGAAGAAAATCAAGAGGAAGGGGAGAAAAAGATAAATTCAATTTAGAATATACTGAATTTGGAAACCCTGTAGAATATCCAAGCATAGATTACCAGTAGAGAATAAGTTCTACAGGTTTAAGACTTGATAGAGAGATCTTAGAAAACCACCCAAAATAGTCTACATGCCTATGTAATTCCTAAAATCATGTCACTAACTCTTTTACATCTGTCTCTAAATATGGAGTTCTACTGGGCCTTTAATTTTCCCTTCGTGTTTTCTGGGAGGACTGGGAAATGTGTATAAAGCAAACATTTATTTTGTAAATTAAAAGTTTTTGCTCTAAGCACAGTATTTTCTCTCTAGCACTAGCACTAGTACTTAAAATTAATAGGCCATTTGAAATATTTACATAAACCGAATGTTTGAAGTTACCAATTATTATCTCAAATTCTGGCTTGTGTTTTCATAAGAAGCAAATTTTGAGTTAATGCAAGATCATCTAAAGAAAACACGTTTTTTTTCTTTTAAATAATCTCAGTGCAGTTCAATCTCTTTACAGAACTGTAGGCTCTAACTGAATGTTGCTAAAGAAGGGGAAAAAAGAGATTCAGCTACAGCTGGTTAAAAATAGACCTCACTTTTCTTTTGAATCTACACAGTAACATCTTTTGTTACATTTAGTTAATTATGTACTATTTGATCGGTGACAGGCAGAGGAAAAAGGAGATGACTTAGCCCAATTCAGTTCTTGTCTCTGAAAAGCAAGACCACACTCCAAACATTATCTGCCAAGGCTGATTCTGACATTAGTCCCCTAGCCTATGCTAGCTCAGTAATCTGGGCGTGCACACAGAAATTGCAAAAGGAAATGAGAAGGGGAAAACGACTCACATTTCATGTGCCAGGGGCTTAGTACTTATTTCCTCGTTTAGGCCCAAAAAGGGAAAGTAGAGGTACTTGTTTATTATTTGTTTATTATTCTCATTTTACAGATGAAGTAATCCATGTTTCCAATAATAAAGTAAGTTACCAAGCCCATACAGCTATTAAGAATGGAGCTAGAATTAGGATCTTGAATCTTTTGATTCTTCCTATTACATCTCGTGGTCCTATATTATACCGGTGACCATGGCAATACTAAGAAATATGTGTGAGCATATATGATTCATGTATTTCCACATATTCAAAGGATAAGATACAAATGTGGCTTTGAAAGCATTTTATGTAATTATACTCTTAGATTCAACTTTTTTCAAGTGATTTTCATCTTTATTTCTTTGAAAAACTATCACTGTGGTATGATGAATCATCTCAGTCCTTTAGGTTGAATTATCCTAAGCCCTCATGGGAACTTCTTATTCTCAAAATTCATTTCTCCGTCTCACCACCAACATAACACATAAAAATTATAGAAATTTTAGAAAATAAAAACAAACAACAAAACACACCCAAACTCTCGGCATCATCTAAAAATAAGTGCTCTTTACAACCTGTAGGTATTCTTACATTCTTTTTTAAACACATGAGCGCACACACTTAAATACATACTTATTCTTTTAACCTTAAGCAAGCTCCTCAGCTTTATTACCTTTAATTTTCTCTGTCTGAATATAAAACACAAGTAAGTTCTTCACATCTTGGTGTGGTTGATTCTAACAAATGTAGGAAACAATAAGACAGACTTTGGACTAAAAGACAGAGGTCAACCATGCTTTGTTTTTGCAGAAAGGATGACTTTGCCAGCTGGGTTGACATTTCTGGCTCTGTTCTGCCATTATTTACTAGACAGAGTCTCTGACTAATACCCTGTGATCTGATCACTGTCATCAGGCCATCTGTAGACACAACAGAATGCAAATAAAATATCTACTGAATCTATATTGGGCAAGCCTTCCTCTTCGACACACGCATTTAGGAATTTTTGTGTTTTTCTCCTTCCGCCACCACAATATGTTTTTATTTCTATTACAACTAGATGTAGTACTTCATTACATACCACGAGCAAGTGCCCAGACCTAATATTTCATTTAACAGTATAACACTTACAATAATTGAACATTAGAACTAAAAGGGACTTAATTCAACTGGCTCATTTTACAGGTAATAAAACTGAGGCTCAGGGAAGAAAAGCAAAGCAAAATGTGTTCAGTAAATACCTGACAGATACCAGAACCTATGAGTGTTTATTTCATTCAAAATCCCATTGTTGCAACATTGTTGCCCGCCTACAATTTGTCAGGCTGTGTGCTAGCTGTTTTACATTTATTATATAACATTTTATCCTCCCAAGGCCCAGTAAGAGTTTCTTTCCTATAGGAAATTAAAACTCAGCAAGATCACACAACTCTAAAGATGTAGGGCCATGATTCCAACGTGAGTGTTTCTAACTCTGCTTTCCCCTCTGACAACCTGACTTTTTGGAAAGAGGGGACACTGAATCAGACACCTAGACAGTATGAGAGCAGAAACTAGAACCTAGTCCTCTACTAGCTAGACTAATTCCCTTGTCTCTACCTCTCCTTATTGTACGTGGGGCTTAAATGGGATTAAAGCCCATGGTATTTGCCTCTAAGATCACTTTGCAAGTGACCAAGCCCAGCAGTTTGCCACGCAAAGATAGAGCCCAGGATACATCACACTTGTATACAATGAACAAGAATTAGAAATATTAGAACCTTTAGGTTTCGAATTATGTTATTAATTATAACTCTATTGAAAATTGACCATGTAGAAAATACAAAATTAAAATAAAGAAGGCTTAGCATCACCTGTGCTATTAAACAAGATTGGGAAAATGACTTGTATATCTGAACCAGGCATGTTCAACATTTAAGTAATAGAAAGCTATTTCGGTTTATGCCCAACTCAGTACAACATACAAAGCTTGAAACACATTTTCCTTTTCTGCATCTAGCATGAGTTAGCACCCAGCCCCCAGCCGCTCTGCACAGTATCTACTTTAAGAAGCTGAGAGGAAAGGAAGCAATGAACATTTGTTGCCCGCCTACCATTTGTCAGGCTGTGTGTTAGGTGTTTTACATTTATTACATAATGTTTTATCCTCCCAAGGCCCAGTGAGAGTTTATTTTATCTTTAGTTTACATATAAAGAAACTAAAGCTTGGAGAGCTCACTAACTTTTTTCCAAGATCTAATAAGCATTAAGCTTGGGAATTATGCCAAGGTTTAATTGCACAGTGACAGGCTTACTTGGAGCTGTCCGGTAATAATAGTTTTAAAATAATAAATGTTTATTGGCAGTTTTCTTTGCCAAAGACGATAGGCATTGCATGCTTGAATCCTCATAGCAACCCTAAGCCAAAGCTATATGGAAGTCCTACCTCATAGTTGCACAAAGGGTAAGTGATTTGCATGAAATCGTACTACTTTTATTTTTTAAAAACTTATTTAAGTTCAATTTAATTAACATATTCTGTATTATTAGTTTCAGAGGTAGAATTCAGTGATTCACCAATTGCATACAACACCCAGTGCTCATTACTTCAGTTGCCCTTTTTAATGCCCATCACCCAGTTACCCCATCCCCCCACCCACCTTCCCTCCAGCAATCCTCAGTTCGTTCCCTATACAGTTAAGAGTCTACAACTTTTAGGTAGGGAACTTTAGCGCCAAGTCAAGCAAGCTAACTGAAAAGCCTGTGCTGCTAACCTTTATTTCATTTGTCTGAAAGGAAAATAATATCCACATCATTGTGTTTACATATTCATACAAAGTGAAAATGAAGCGTATCATAGGTAGACAAAGATAAAGAAAGAGGAAGATACTACATTCTCACAGTGGTGCTGGATTGGGGATGGGAATAGGAACTTTCCAGCCATAGAGGATGGGCCGAGTTTAGACAGGCAAAGATGGGGAGGAGAAGAAGAAAGATTTTCCCGTGGAAAGATGTGTACTGTCATTTGATAACGTTTTCTTAATTTGTGTTTGCTCTTGTGTCTTAAAACCTGCTCACTTAAAAAACAAAACAAAACAAACAAAAAAACCCCCACCACACACACAAAAACCTGCTCACTGATCCATGAAAGCCGTTGAGATTTGGGTTTTCTGGTAGACACAGATGGCATCTAAGTGTGCATGACTGATGCTCTAAGTCCACTGAGAAGCCGTGTGTATTGTATTACTTACTTAGAGTTGGGTATCAAATTACCCCAAACCTGCAAGGCTTAGAACAACTAATGTTTATCATCTCACCGTTTCTATAGGTCAGGAATTCAACAGTGTCTTAGCCCAGAAGTTCTGGCTCAGGACCTGGGGTGGTCTGGAGGGATGTTGGCCAGGCAGCCAAAGCCTGCAGTCACCCGGATGGAGGAGTAGCTAAGATGGCGGAGGAGGAGTTAAGATGGCGGCGGAGGAGCGAAGATAGAGGAGGAGGAGCTAAAATGGCAGAGGAGGAGCTAAGGTGGCGTAGGAGGAGTTAAGATGGCGGCGGAGAAGCAAAGATAGAGGAGGAGGAGCTAAGATGGCAGAGGAGGAGCTAAGGTGGCGTAGGAGGAGTTAAGATGGCGGAAGAGCGGGAGAACCCTGAGCTAGTCTCCTCCCTTGGTAGGACACAGCTAGATAGTTATCAAACTATTCTGAACACCCAAGAAGTCAGTCTGCAAGCAAAAACTGCAAGTCTACAAGTAGAAAAGCGACCACCTTTTGGAAGGTAGGAGGTCTGAAAGTTCAGCGGCGGGGAGACAGAGCTGTGGAAGCGGCCGCAGGGAGGGAGCCTGCTTGCGAGGCTAGGGCGCAAAGTATCACAAGCCATGGAGCGCAAAATCTGAACTTTTTAAAGTTCCCTACCGTGTAGGACGCGCTGGATTAAAAGGTGCTCAGGTGGCGAAGAAGGGCAGAATCCCAGGAGTGGCAGGGTGGTCTGAGGATGTCCTGGGCGGCAGGAAGAACGGGGGGTGCTAAGATGCTGCGCTGCTCGAGCATAGGAGCTGGGAAGCCGGTGGAGAGCCGGGTCTTGGTGCGGGCTTGGTGCTATAAGGTGCGAACCAGGGTGGTGGGGCCGCTTTCCGGGTCAGCGGGCAAGTGCGGCGAGACCCTCCCCCAAAGACTCGGGGGGTCCCTGGCATTTGGAGTTTAGAAACTCGGTCACGCACCTGAGATTTAAAAAAAAAAAAGGCCTTACACACGGGCAGGTGACTACAGATAGGAACTGGGGGAACAAATAGGGTGATTGATTGCTTTTCTTTTGGCGTGCTGAAGAGTAGGGGCCGGGAGAACAGGGAGCCGCCATATTCTTCCTGCCCTATTCTCCCTCCCATCAGTGCTGAAAGCCTTCAGGGAGCAAAACAGCGCCACCTAGTGCAGGCCGGAGCAGCTTACAGCAAGCCCTGACTTCCTGAACCCTGAAGGCACACTTCCACAGGGGCAAGTCCGCCTGAGAATCAGCTGACCAGGTCCCTCCTCCAGAATCAGCACAAACAGCCAACTTCACTGATTATAGAGCACTGCAAAGCTTCAGCCCTAGGGAAAATAGGTTGAGCATCCTTTGTACTTTTGCTCTTTATTTCTTTTACTTTTATTATTTTTTTCATTTTCTTATATTTTCCAATTCCTTTTTATTTTTTCTTAATAATTTTTAAAATTTCTATACATATATACTTTTCATACATATTTAAAAAAAATTTTGTATACTTTCATTTTATTTTTTGACTTTAGGATTGAAATTCTTTTTTTTCTCTTTTTAGATTTTATTTATTTATTTGACAGAGAGAGACATAGAGAGAGAGGGAACATAAGCGGGGGGAATGGGAGAGGGAGAAGCAAGATTCCCCACGAGCAGGGAGCCTGATGAGGGATGCAGGGCTGGGTCCCAGGACTCTGAGCACATGACCCGGGCCAAAGGCAAATGCTTAAGACTGAGCTACCCAGGCGCCCCTAGAATCTAAATTCTTTTAACAAGCAAACCAAAACACACCCAGGATTGAGTGGGAGTTTTTTTGGTTTTCTTCTTTTGTGTTTTTGTTTCTCTTGTTTTGGGGTTTTGGGTGGGTTTTTTTTCCCCTCTTTTTTGGTTTGTTTTTGTTTTGGGGGGCTTGGGAAGGTGGTTGTTTTTGTTGTTTTTTTCTTTTTCTTCTTTTCTTTTCTGGACAAAATGATGAGATGGAGGGATTCACCCTAAAAGAAAGAACATGAGGTAGGACTCATTGATTAAATCCAGTACAGACTGCAGTAAGATGTCTGAACTAGAATTTAAAACAATAAGAATAAGAATACTAGCTGGGCTTCAGAGAAGCATAGAAGACACTAGAGAATCCCTTAATTTAGTCAGGCCAAAATTAAAAACGCTGTAACAGAGATGCAAACACAACTGGAGGCCATAGAAATAGAATGGACCAAGCAGAAGAACAAATCAGTGATACAGAAGATACAATTAGGAAAATAATGAAGCTGAAATGATGAGGGAAAGAAAGGTAATGGACCACGAAGGTAGACTTAGACAATTCAATGACTTAGTAACATATAATAACATTTATAACATAGGAGTCCCAGAATATAAGAGATAAGGGGGCAGAAGGTTTATTTGAACAAATTATAGCTGGAAACTTCCCTAATCTGGGGTAGGACACAGATAAAATCCAAGAAGCACAGAGAACTCTCATTGCATTCAGCAAAAGCCAGCCATCATCAAGGCATATCATAGTTAAATTCACAAAAGACACAGACAAGGAAAGGATCCTGAAAGCAGCAAGGGAAAAAAGGACCTTAACCTACAAGGGAAGACAGATCAGGTTTGCAGATAATCTGTTTACAGAGACTTGGCAGGCCAGAAAGGTGTGGAAGGAAATATTCAGTCTGCTGAATGAGAAAAATATGAGCCAAGAATTCTTTATCCACCACGACTGTCATTCAGAATAGAAGGAGGGCTAATGGGTTTCCCGACAAACAAAAACTAAAGGCGTTCATGACTATTAAACCTTGCAAGAAATTTTAAGGGGGACTCTTAGAGTGGAGACAAAAAGACCAAAAACAACAAAAACTAGAAAGGAACAGAGAACATCACCAGAAACACCAACTTTACAGGTAACACAAAGGCACTAAATTGATACCTTTCAATAATCACTCTGAATGTAAATGAACTAAATGCTCTAATAAAAAGACACAGGGTATCAGAATGGATAAAAAAGAAGACCCATCTATATGCTGCCTACAAGAGACTCATTTGAGACCTAAAGACACCTGCAGATTGAAAGTGAGGGGATGGAGAACCATCTATTATGCTAATGAACGTCATAAGAAATACAAAGTAGCCATACCATACCTATACCAGACAAACTAGATTTTAAAACAAGACTGTAACAAGAGACAAAGAAGGGCATTATATCGTAATTAAGGTGTCTATACATCAAGAGGATCTAACAATTGCAAATATTTATCCCCCTGAACTTGGGAGCATCCAAATATATAAATCAATTGATAACAGACATAAATAAGCGCATTGATGATAATACAAATAGTAGCAGGGGACCTTAACACACCACCTACAGCAATGGACAGATCATCAAAGTGGAAAATCAACAAGGAAACAATGGCTTTGAATGACATACTGGACCTGATGGACTTAACAGATTCAGAATGTTTCATTCTAAAACAGCAGAATATGTGCTCTTTTCAGATGCACATGGAACATTCTCCAGAACAGATCACACAGGGTCACAAATCAGGTCTCAACAAATACAAAAAGATTGGGATCATACCATGCATATTTTCAGACCACACTTCTATGAAACTTGATATCGGCCATAAGAAAAATGAATTGGAAAAACCTCAAGTACATGGAAGTTAGAGAACATCCTACTAAGGAATGAATGGGTCAACCAGGAAGTTAGAGAGTAATTTAAAAATACATGGAAGCAAATGAAAATGAAGGTACATCAGCCCCAAACCTTTGGGATGCAGCAAAAGCAGCCCTAAGAGGAAAGAATATTGCAGTGCAGGCCTACCTCAAGAAGCAAGAAAAATCTCAAATACACAGCCTAACTTTATACCTAAATGAGTTAGAAAAGGTGAAAATAAAGCCCAAAGCCAGCAAAGGAAGGGAAATAATAAAGATTAGAGCAGAAATAAGTGATATAGAAACAAAACAAAAAACCAGTAGAACAGATTAATTAAGAAACTAAAAGCTGGTTCTTCAAAAGAATTAGTAAAATTGATAAACTGCTAGCCAGACTTATCAAAAAGTAAAGAGAAAGGACCCAAATAGATAAAATCACAAATGATAGAGGAGACATCACAATCAACAACACAGAAATACAAATAATTATAAGAAAATGAGAAATTATATGCCAAAAAACTGGGCAACCTGAAAGAAATGAACAAATTCTTAGATAGCTATAAAGTACCAAAACTGGAACAGGAAGAAATAGGAAGATTAAGCAGACCCATAACCAGCAAAGATATTGAATCAGTAATCAAAAATCTCCCAACAAACAAAAGTCCTGGGATGGATGACTTCCTAAGGGAATTCTATCAGACAAAGAGTTAATACCTATTCTTTTCTAACTGTTCCAAAAAAATAAAAATGGAAGGAAAACTTCCAAACTCATTCTACTATGCCAGCATTACCTTGATTCCAAAACTAGACAAAGACTGCACTAAGAAGGAGAATTACAGGCCAATATCCCTGATGAACATGGATGTAAAAATTCTCAACAAAATACTAGCAAAGTGCACTCAACAGTACATTAAAATAATTATTCACCATGATCAAGTGGGATTTATTCCTGGGCAGCAGGCATGATTTAATATTTGCTAATCAATCAACGTGATATATCATATTTTTAAAAAAGAAAAGATAAGAACTATATGATCATGTAAAAAGCTGCAGAAAAAGAATTTGACAAAATACAGCATCGTTACCTGATAAAAATCCTCAATAAAGTAGGGATAAATGGAACATACCACAACATCGTAAGAGCCATATACAAAAGACCAACAGCAATATTACCCTCAATGGGGAAAAACTGAGAGCATTTCCCATATAATCAGGAGCAAGACAAGGATGTCCGCTCTCACCATTACTATTTAACATAATACCAGAAGTCTTAGTCTCAACAATCAAACAACAAAACGAAATAGAAGGCATCCAAATTGGCAAACTTTCACTATTTACAGATGACATGATATTCTATGTAGAAAGCCCTAAAGACCAGACCAAAAAATTGCCAGAACTCTTACATGAATTCAGCAGTCTCAAGATATAAAATCAATGTGCAGAAATCTGCTGCATTTCTGTACACCAATAACAAAGCAGCAAAAAAAGAAATCAAGAAATTGATCCCATTTGCAACTGTGCCAAAACCAGAAAGATACCTAGGGATAAATCTAACTAAAGATGCAAAAGATATATGGTCTAAAATTATAGAACACTGGGGTGCCTAGGTGGCTCAGTGGGTTAAGCCTCTTAGGTCATGATCTCAGGGTCCTGGGTTCAAGCCCCGCATCGGGCTCTCTGCTCGGCGGGGAACCTGCTTCTCCCTCTCTCTGTCTGCCTACTTGTGATTCCTCTGTCTGCCAAATAAATAAATAAAATCTTAAACAAATGAAATTATAGAACACTTATGAAAGAAACTGAAGAGGACTCAGAAATGGAAAAGCATCCCATGCTCGTTGATTGGAAGAACAAACACTGTTAAATTGTCTATACTACCCAAAGCAATCTATACATTTAGAGCAATCCCCATAAAAATACCACCAGCATTTTTCACAACTAGAAAAACAGTCCTAAAATTTTTGTGGAACCACAAAAACCCAAATAGCCAAAGCAATTTTGAAAGAGAAAAAAAAAGCTGGAGGTATCATGATTTTGGATTTCAAGCTATATTGCAAAACTGTAATCATCAAGACAGTATGGTATTGGCACAAAAACAGACACATAGATCAATGGAGCAGAATAGAGAATCCAGAAATGGACACACAACTATGTCAACTGATCTTTGACAAAGCAGGAAATATCCTATGGAAAAAAGACAGTCTCTTCAACAAATGGTGTTGGGAAAACTAGATAACAACATGCACAAGAATGAAACTGGACCCCTCTTTTACACCATACACAAAAATAAATTCAAAATAGATGAAAGATCTTAATGTGAGACAGGAAACCATCAAAATCCTAGGGGAGACCACAGGCAGAAACCTCTTTGACCTCAGATATAGTAACTTCTAGACATGTCACAACAGACAAGGGAAACAAAAGCAAAAATGAACTATTGGGACTTCATCAAGATAAAAAGCTTCTTCTCAGGAAAGGAAACAATCAACAAAACTACAGAATGGGAGAAGGTATTTGCAGATGATGTGGATTAGTATCCAAAATGATGAAGGATTAGTATCCAAAATCTACAAAGAATTCACCAAACTCAATGCCCAAAAAACAAATAACCCAGTTAAGAAATGGACAGAAGATATGAATAGACACTTTAAAAAATAATCCAGATGGCTAATAGACAATGAAAAGATGCTCAACATCACTGATCATCAGGGAAACACAAATCAAAACCGTGATGAGATACCACCTCACACATTTTAGAATGGCTAAAATTAACAACACAGGAAATAACAGATGTTGGTGAGGGTCCAGAGAAAGGGGAATCTTCTTGCATTGTTGATGGTAATGCAAACTGGTACTGCTACTCTGGAAAACAGTATGGAATTTCCTCAAAATGTTAAAAATAGAGCTACCCTATGACCCAGCAATTGCACTAGTAAGTATTTACTCAAAGGATACAAAAATACAGATTCAAAGGGATACATGCACCCCAATGTTTCTAGCAACATTATCAATAATAGCCAAACTATGGAGAGAGCCCAAATGTCCATTGGCTAATGAATAGATAAGAACACACACACACACACACACACACACACACACACACACACACACAGGAATATTACTCAGCCATTAAAAAGACTGAGCTCTTGCCATTTGCCATGATATGAATGGAGGTAGAGTGTACTACACTAAGTGAAGTAAGTCAGTCAGAGAATGACAAATACTATATGATTTCACTCATATGTGTAATTTGAGAAAGAAAGCAGGAATACATGGGAAGGGGGAAAAGAAGAAAAGGAGAGAGGGAAACAAGCCATAAGAGACTTTTAACAATAGAGAAAAAAATTGTGTTGTTGGAGGGAGGTGTGTAGCAGGTGAACTAGATGAGTGATAGAGATTAAAAAAAAAAGGCACTTGTTAGGAAGAGCACTGTGTGTTGTATGTAGTGATGAATCACTGAGTTCCACAACAGAAACCAATATTGCTCTATATGTTAACCACCTAAAATTTAAAACAAAACAAAATACACCCCCCCCCCAAAAAAAGGCTGCAGTCATCGAAAGGCTTGACTAGGGCTTCTAAGGTGGCTCACTCTGAAGTCTCAGTCCTTGTGACATGAGCCTCTCCATAGGCTTCTTGCATGGTTTTCCCCATAACATTCCAGCTGGCTTCTTTCAGAGCAAGAGACCCAAAGATAAAGCAAGGGAGAAGCCATATCATTTGGAAATGATACACCATCACTTCTAGCATATTCTAGTGGTTATAGAGACCAACCTTGTTATGGGAGGGGACTTACACAAGGGTATGAATACTAGGAGTTGGGTATCATTGAGGGCCATCTTGGAGGCTGGTTATCACAACACACTCAAAGTTTTACGAGAGCAGAAAAATCTCAAAACTAGTAAAAAACATGGCAGATGTTGCTAATATATCTCAAAGTCTCAAGTGATTTTAAAATTAGGTACAATTTCACACACACACACAGACACACACACACACACACACACACAAAGTGTAGTCCCTCTGGACAAGAAGCCATTTATTCCAGTGTTCAGGTAGCTATTAAATTGTCTTGCATCCATCTTTATCCCGGTATTAATTCAAGGAAAGCTAGATATTAAAGCTTTAAAAGAAGAGTTAGACAAAGTCAATATTAGACCCATATTATTAGAGGAAACAGGGCTGGCCTGAATACAAGGCATGGAACCATTTCTTGGGAGGCCACCACCTTTGGAGACTGCTGTGCACTTCAAAATTTCATAGTTCTATTCATATAGGCTAACATGGGAATGGTGTGCCTCTGCAGTTGTGCAGTGTGAAAGATCTGAATTAGGACCGGTAAACACTGTGGAGCTGGAATTCTAGGTAGCAATTATAAAAGCAAGGCAGCCACCCCCTCTCCTTCGTGGGCCCCACAAAATTAGCCAGAAAGAAAAGAGGATTCATACCAGAACTTTGTGGAGTGGATAGCTCATTTAATGGTAACTTTAGACAGAGCTAAGATGTACTAATAATAATTCCACAGATTCTGGGTTTTCTAGCAAAGTGCGCATATTTATAGAAAAGAACAAATGTCTCAGCAGCTACTTACTAAATTTAGTTACAAGAAAAATCCCAAAAGTCTCCTTTTGGGATATTTTTGTAAAATCTATTTAAAATATATGTTACTAATGCAAACTCTTAAGGTTGACATTGCAGTTAATAACACTGATCCTTATTTACATTTGTATTTTCTCCATGAATGATTTTGAATGACATCACTGCAGTTAGTGACATCTTATTTATTTATTTATTTGTTTGTTTGTTTGTTTTTAGAGAAGGAGGGGGAGAGAGAGGGGCTGGAGGAGAGGCAGAAGGAAAGGGAGAGGGTCTTAAGTAGACTTCATGCCCAGCGTGGAGCCTGAGGAGGGGGTTGATCTCACAACCCAGAGATCATGATCCAAGCCAAAATCAAGAGTTGAATGCTTAACCGACTGAGCCATCCAGGTGCCCTGGCATCATACTCATTTTAATTGTGAGTTGAGGAGGTTCTTGGATTTTTGACTCATGTTAGATATGCAAAATACTGACATATGTACTTCCTCTATACAGCCTGGGTTCTTCATCTGCTGGAGTCCTCTATCAATCAGTCATTTTACTTTAAAAAATTTAAAAATTTTTAAAAGATTTTATTTATTTATTTGTCAGAGAGAATGAGCACAGGCAGACAGAATGGCAGGCAGAGGCAGAGGGAGAAGCAGACTCCCTGCTGAGCAAGGAGCCCGATGTGGGACTCCATCCTAGGACACTGGGATCATGACCTGAGCCGAAAGCAGCGGCTTAACCAACTGAGCCACCCAGGAGTCCCTTAAAAAATTTAAATTTTTAAACAAAAATTCAAAGAGCTCTAGCATAACTGCAGGACAGATTACCCTTTATGGTCGATACTGTATCTACACCCTCTGTGAATAACTAAAAATGATAATTTTGCAGAAAGATTGAAAGGATGGCACATCATCACTAGCCCTTGGACACTCTCTTAAGTAGAAAGAAACATGTGTTTGCTAGTAACTTCTAAATTTTATTAGAAAAAAACTTACAGAAAAGTTGGAAAAGCAAAATAGTAAAAAGCATACTTATTTACCTTTACTCAGATTTCACCTATTGATAATATTTTACCCCGTTTGCTTATCATTTGTTCTCTTGCCTCTATATTTCTATCAACCAATTGATTGATCTATCCAGAGAGTAATGCAAAAGGGTGTATTTATATTGAGAGAGGGAGGGGGGTAAGAGAGGGAGAGAGAGAGAATATATACATGCAGTTGTGTGTGTGTTTGTCTGTGTATATATGTACGTATTTTTTCCAAAGCCATCATGGATCTTTATCCCTAATATGTTACCACGTATTTCCTAAGAATAAGAATGGGATAGCCTCTTTCATGACCACAGCACAGCTGTCAACTGCAGTACATTTAATGTTGATAATTTATATATTTTTAAAATTTTTGTTCAAATTCCAGTTAGTTAACATGCAGTGTGATATTGGTCTCAGGTGCACAATGTAGTGATTGAACACTTCCATACATCACCTGGTTCTCATCACAAGTGCCCTCAATCTCCATCACCTACTTCATTCATCCCCCCACCCACCTCCCTTCTGGTAGCTGTCAATTTGTTCTCTAGAGTTAATAATCTCTTTCTTGGTTTGACTCTCTTTTTTCCCCTCCTTTGTCCATTTTCTTTTGTTTCTTAAATTCCACATATGAGTGAGATCATATGGTATTTGTCTTTCTCTGACTAATTTATTTTGCTTAACATAATACCCTCTAGTTTCATCCACATCATTGCAAATGGCAAGATTTCATTCTTTTTATGGTTGAATAATGGTCCCTTGTATAAATAAACACACTTTCTTTATCCATTCATCAGTCGCTAGACACGGGCTATTTCTATAATTTGGATACTGCACATGGTATGCTGCTATGAATATCAGGGTGCATGTATCCCTTTGCATCTGTATTTTTATATTCTTAGGGTAAATATCTAACAGTGCAATTGCTGGATTGCAGGGTAGCTCTATTTTTAACTTTTTGAGGGAACACCATACTGTTCTCCAGAGTGGCTACACCAGTTTGCACTCCCACCAACAGTACAAGAGGATTCCCCTTTCTCTGCATCCTAGTCCGCACCCATTGTTTCTTGTGTTAGTTTTAGCCACTCTGACAGGTGTGAGGTGATATCACTCTTTTGATTTGCAATTCTCTGATGAGCAGCGATGTTGAGCATCATTTTATGTGTCTATTAGCCATCTGGAAATCTTCCTTGGAAAAGTGTCTATTCACATCTTCTGCCCATTTCTTAACCGTATTATTTGATTTTGGGGTGTTAAGTTTGGTGAGTTCTTTATAGATTTTGAACACCAACCCTTTATCAGATATGTCATTGCAACTATCTTCTCCCATTCCATAGGCTGCCTTTTAGTTTTGTTGATCGTTTCCTTCACTGTGCAGAAGCTTTTTATTTTTATGAAGTCCCAGTTGTTTACTTTTGCTTTTGTTTCCCTTGCCTCAGGAGACATAATGAGAAAGAAGTTGCTATAGCCATGTCAGAGAGCTTACTGCCTGTGTTCTCCTCTGAGACTTTCACGGCTTAATGGCTCACATTTAGGTCTTTAATCCATTTTTAATTTATTTTTGTGTATGTTGTAAGTAAGTGGTCCAGTTTCATTCTTCTGCATGTTGTTACCCACTTTTCCCAACACCAGTTGTTGAAGAGACTGTCTTTCCCATTGGCCAGTCTTTCCTGCTTTGTTGAAGACTAATTGACCATATAGTTGTGGATTCTTTTTTGAGTTTCCTGTTCTATTCCATTGGTCTATGTGTCTATTTTTGTGCTAGTGCCATGCTGTTTTCATCACTACAGCTCTGTAATATAACTTGAAGTCTGGAACTGTGATGCCTCCAGCTTTGCTTTTCTTTTTCATAATTGCTTTGGCTATATGGGGTCTTTTGCAGTTCCATACAAATTGTAGGATTGTTTGTTCTGGCTCTGAAAAATGCTATTGGTATTTTGATAGGGATTTCATTGAATCTGTAGATTGCTTTGGGTCATATACACATTATAATAATATTTTTTTCTTCCAGTCTATGAGCATGGAGTGCTTTTCAGTTCTTTGTGTCATCATTAATTTTTTTCATCAGTGTTTCATAGTTTTCAGACTACAGGTCTTTCACCTCTTTAACACTGATACTTTAATCTGCTCTTTGAATTTCACTTTTCTCAGCTGACGCCAGAAAGTCCTTTATAGCATTTTTTCCCTGCAAGACAGGATCCGGAATCAGTTCAGTCTAAGATCTGGCTCCAGGGCAGAGCCCAGTCTAGAGTCAGTTATCTTTTACCTCCTTTTATCTGAAAATTTTCAAAGCCTTAATTTGCCCTTTAGAACATTGGCAATTTTTTTTAGCAATACAGTTCCTCTTCTTCTTTTTTAATAAACACCTCCTACTTTTGAGATTGTCTGATATTTTCCCATCATTCTACTCAGGTTATGCATTCTAGGCTGGAACACTCCAAGAGTAATGTCATGTTCAGTAGGTGTCACTTCTGGAGGCACTCAATGTCAATTTGTCCCTCTGTGGTGATGGTAATTTTGATTGCTCAGCCAAGGTGTTTTCCAGTTTCTCCCTTAAAACTAATAAATCTGTGGGAGAAATTTTAAGATCATGAAAATATCATCATCAAATTTTCTCCCTACACTTACATCTATTATGGATCCTTGCTTGTTCTTGATTTTTTTTTCTTGCTTGATCTTTATTACAATGGCTTTAAAACAATGATTTCGTAACTCCTGCATTCCTTCTGAACTGATGTGTCAGCTCTCGGCATTCTACTGAAAGTGAAAGTCCTCCCCTTTCCTACATTTACTTATCTCATTATTTATCCAGTTAGTATCAGTTTTATCCACTTATCTATTTATTATCAGGGCTCATGAATACCCATGATTAGTAATTTATTATTCATTAGTGGACTTAATTATTTTTTGTGCTCCACATTGTTCCAGATTTGGCCAATGCAACCCCCTTCAAGCTGGCTCCTGTGTTGTAACATATCCCTCAATTTGAAGGAATGCTGCCCTGTTTCTGGCATAACAAGAAACCTACTCTCATCATTCCTTCATTATTCCTTATATCCATTTCCAATCTAGTTATTTGTTGTTGTCTTTCATGCAGCACAGGATGCTGGGAATAGAATACTTAAAAGAGCATGGTTATAAAAGACAGATATGATATACCCTAAAACTAAAGCTGAGACAGGAAAAATAAAACAACCCTACAGAATTTTGGGCTAGTGGAATGTTGATAATCACAAAGATGGCCCACGTTATTAGGAAACTATTTAATCAGATCAAATTAAGTTCTTATTAATAGTGTGGTTTTGTAAATATTTGGTGCTTAAATGTGATGATTATATTTATTTGTGCATATTAATAAGCTGGATGATTTTTTAATTTAAAAAAGAACTTGTGCTTTTATTTTTAAATTGATAATAGTTGGTATCAAATGACTACAATACTCCACATACCATAATATTCTCCAGGATATATTTGTTTATATAATAATATAAATGTTTTATTTCTAAAAGTGTAGTAAATGGTGACTAGCAAATTTTTATTAAATTAAGCATAATTCTGTAAGCTGAGAGCATTCTAAAATTTATTTTTTTAGTGGCATATAATACATAAAGTGATGTGCACAAATATAAAATATATAACTTAATGAACTTTTACAAAAATGATCACTTTTTCTAAAATGTATAATCACCACTCAAGTCAAGATACTGAAAGGTTCCTTTGTGAGCCCTCCAAGATATTATCTTTCTAATCAACCACCTATCACTGCATATTAGCTTTATTCATTTTTCTTGCACTTCACATAAATAGAATCTGCAAATATTCATACAATGTATAGATCTGGCTTCTTTTGTCTAACATTATACTTAAGAGATTCATCTGTCTTGTTGCTTATAGTGATAATTTGTTCTTTTTCATTTCCATAAAGTATGATACTGTAATGAAGATATTAAAATCATTTTTGTATATTTTGCTTTTGATGGCCATTTGGGTTATTTCCAGTTTGGGGCTATTATGGATACATTTACTATGGACATACATGTCCATGTCATAAGATGTGTGTTTACCTATATTTATGTATACTGTGTGTGTAACTGGCTTTCCAGAGTGGTTTTACAAGCTTACATTCCCACCAGCTTTCATGAGAGCTCCAGTTCCCCCACATCCTCACCAAAACTTGGCATTGAATGACTTTAAAGTTTTAGCCAGATTGACAGATGTATAATGATATGTCATTGAGCTCTTTATTTGAATTTACCTTTAAGTAATGATTTTGAGCATCTTTTTTGATGCTTATTGGACATTTGGATTTTCTTGTGTGAGAAGTGCCTATTCAAGTCTTTTGCCCATTTAAAAAAAATATCGAATTGTGTCATCTGTCTTTTCCTTATTGTTTCAGAGATTCTTTATATATTATAGTTACAAGTCCTTTGTCATACACAAATCTGAAAATATCTTCTCCCATTCTGTGGCTTGCCTTTCGACTCCCCTAATGATGCCTCTCTTTATGTATTAAAGATTTTATTTAATTTTTAAAAGATTTTATGTATTTATTTGAGAGAGAAAGAGAGCACGAGCTGGGGAGGAGCAGAGGGAGAAGTAGACTCCCCACAGAATAAAGAGTCTGATGGGGTGGGCTCCATCCTAGGACCCTTGGATCATGACCCAAGGATGTTTAACTGACTGAGCCACCCAGGTACCCCTAAGATTTTATTTTTAAACTAATCTCCACACTCAGGATAGGGCTGGACCTCACAGTCCTGAGATTTATAACATGCTTCACCCACTGAGCTAGCCAAGAGCCCATGTCTTTTCTTTATTTAAGAATACCATCTGTAGGCAAATAATACATTATATGTTAACTAAAAAAAAAAAAAAAAGATTAAAAAAATCGTGTGTAGTTTATTTTTACTAAGCTGTTGTAACTTAGAACTTAGTAACTTAGTAACTTTTTCTAAGTTCTTGAGGTTGGGTTATTGATATGAGAATTTCCTCTTCTTTTATATGGACATTTAGTGCAATAAATTCCCCTATCAGCATTGTTTTAGCTGCATCCCACATATTTTGGTATGTTACATTTTTAATTTTGTCTTGTGATGAATGAAAGTTCTTAACATTAGTAGCATCAACATGCCTGTTCATTCTTTTATTGTTAGTGCTTTTCATGTCCTGTTTAAAAATCTTTGCTTCTGGGGCACCTGGGTGGCTTAGTCCTTAAGCGTCTGCCTTCAGCTCAGGTCATGATCCCAGGGTACTGGGATTGAGACCCGCATCAGGCTCCCTGCTCAATGGGGAGCCTGCTTCTCCCTCTCCCACTCCCCCTGCTTGTGTTCCCTCTCTTGCTTTCTCTCTCTGTTAAATAAATGAATAAAATATATTTTTTTAAATTTTTACTTTGGTTATAAAATATACTTCTGTGAAAAAAATTTTCTTCTAGAAACCTTATTGTTTCCCTTTCACACTTAGGTCCATGATCCATTTGGAATTGAATTTGTGTATGGTGTGAGATAGGGATCAAGGTTTGTTTTCCATCATGTGAATATCTAAGTGATCAAGCAATATTCATTGAAAAGTCCATCTTTCCCTCATAAAACTGCAGTGAGACTCTTGTCATAATCAGGTGACTGTTTATATATGGGTCTATTTTTAAATTCTCTATTCTCTTCCATTTGTCTAGTTATCCTACTTTGTTTTTTAATTCTATACCTTTATAATGTCTTGATATCTTCTACTGTAAATCCTCCAGCTATTTTCTTATTTGTCATAATAAAGCTAGTCTTATCCCTTTGCATTTTCATATAAATTTTAGAATCAGTTTGTCACTTTAAAATAAAAAAAGCTTGAATTTTAACTGTAATTTCATTGACTCTATAGACCAATTTGAAAACGCTGATGCCTTTACATAGTGTGTCTTTTAATCCATGAGCATGAGAATGGTTTAGTCATCCCTCCTCATTTATTTACTCTTCTTAATTTCTTTTTTTGAATATTTTGTAGTTTTTCATGTAGAGGTCCCGCTCACCTTTTGTGAGATTTATTCATAGGTATTTGATGGTTATAATACTATTGTAAATGGTTCTTTTTAAAGTAAATTTCTAATTTTGTCAATGTGTTGAAACAAGATTGATGTTTTATACTGCTATTATATCAGTGATGTTGTCAGATTCACTTATTATTTCTAATAGTCTGGATTTTTATAGATTCTGTGTGTATACTATCATAACATATATAACTAATCATAATTTTATTCTTGTTTTCCAATCATTATATCTTTCTAACTTCTTTTCTTTTACTTAAGTCACTGCATTGACCAAGACCTCCAGTGTAATGTTGACAACAAGTGGTGAGAATGGACAAAGTTAAGAGCCTTTTGAAAATCTAGGTACCCAGGTCTCATCCCCTCAAAATTCAGTAGGTCCAGGTTGGGGGCCTTGAAAATCTACATTTTAACAAATATTCTAAGTGTTATCAATGTAAGGGTGTCCTAGAAACACACTTTATGTAATATTTTTAAAGCTTCAATCACCTGAAGAATTTTCTTGATTAGGATGGAATATTGCTCTCTTCTTTCTTCTTTCTCTTCCCACCTTCATCTTCTTCCATGCTAGTGATAGATGTATAAAATGTTACTCTTTCAAGCACCCTATTTTGCTGCTTCTCTTTCCTGTCTCTAGGTCTCAATATAACATGCATGTATGGGTCTTCAGTGTTAAAGTGTTGACTGGCTTTAGAAAAGAAAAAAAAAATCCTCATCCTGAGTCAGCAGTCCTACTCAAAAAGAAGCAATCTTTTTAAAAAAGTATATTCAAAAGTTGTTGAGATCACAGTTGAATTCAGTTCTTTCTATATACACACCCACACATGCACACACACAAACAATCATATGGGTGTTGCCACATGATGGAAACAGTATGAGAAAAAAAAACAGATTCTAAAAGATGCACAGTTGTATAAAATAAAATTTGAATAATACAAAATCACTTGAGAGAAATATGGGTACCATGTGGTTTCCTAAATATGGCTCATTCCAAATCAAAGGAACAATGTATTTTCTTAGATTAAGAGACAAAATATGCCATGGATGTTCATGGAAGGAAGAAGAGATAGAAAAATAGCTGCAAATATCCTAGAGTATTAGAGCTGGACAGGGCCTTAAGATCCCATTAGCTGACCCCACCGTTCTTACAGCTGAGGTGACAGATCCGACCTGGTAAAGTGAGTGACTTGCCCAGTGTTACTTGGTGAGGTAGTGGTAGTACTGGGAGCAGCACCCAGCTTCCCAGATTCCACCCCAGAGCTTCCTGCTTGATGTCCCTCAGATAGTTTATGATAAGAGATCACATATATGGAAGGAATCCTAGAGAATAAAGAATGTGGATACATGGGAACAAACCCACTGAAGTGAGTCCTTCATGCGGGATAAGTGGGAGCTACATGAATGGTATCAATTTTGTGAACAAATTGTAAGAAAGATGTGAGAAGGTAGGCAAGGTGAAAAGGGAATGGGAAAAACTAGGTAAGATAAGAAAAAGAGTAAATTAGGGAAGTCAAAAAATGGAAGAGAATAGTCAGAAATAAAAACACAATAAAATAATTCAAGAACATGCAGATAGACGTATTTTTATGTTGTTTTTGCCAAAAGTGTGTCTATCTAGAATTACTTCAATAATAAAATGTCCATAATGAAATTGTATGAAAATACATTGAGACTCCTTTAAAGAAAGGTACACCGAAAGTAATGGCAACGTTAAGTTCTTAATCTTCTAAAATGCTGAAAGAAGATCTAGAAATCTAAAGATATACTTCTCTATATCAAGAACCATGAAATGTTGGGGTGCCTGGGTGGCCCAGTGGGTTAAAGCCTCTGCCTTTGGCTCGGGTCATGATCCCAGGATTCTGGGATCGAGCCCCGCATCGCATCTGGCTGTCTGCTCAGACCCCCCCCCCCCAACCGCCTGCCTCTGTGCCTACTTGTGATCTTTCTGTCAAATAAATAAATAAATAAAATCTTTTTTAAAAAAAGAACCCATGAAATGTAAAATCAAAGAAACACAGGGAAGGCTAAAGCTAGGTGTTTCTTCAAATGACTCTACTGGGCTTTGTTTTTAAGACATGGATGAAGAATGAAAATACAAGGGGGTGGAGAATGGCACCTATATTGAACAATCGAGTGGGACTGCCTTAGTTCAAAGACAGGTAGATTTTTTACAGTATTCAGAATTGTTGGACTTAATTTCCTTACTTCTGTACTTCCTTAAAAGCCTGAACCTAAATGTTACAATCATAATATTGGTTTGCACCCTGACTAGCCATGTAAAAGCATTAACCTTCATGGTTCATTTGATGAGCCAAAGGCTCCTATTGTGCCTCCTGGGAGAGGAGGCATCCATTTTTAATTCATGTTTAACAGAGATAAACAGGACATAATCATGAGCCAAATGTCATAGGAAAGTGAATTTTAAGTGTGGCTAGTCAACCAAATACATATACTTAGCAAGTCAATATACTGATTAAGGACACAGGATTTAAAATCAGGCAAATATGGGTTTGTTCCCCAGTTCACTCCTTACTACTCATTAGTTATGTAACAACTACTTCTTTCTCTTTTCTCCTTCGTCCCCTCCCTTCTTCTATTAAAAAAAATCTATTGAGCATATACTATGTACTGGGTTCATGCCATAGACTAGTGGACCAGTTATCTGACATTGTTGAGGGAGAACATGGGAAGTTTATAGGGAAGAAATTTGTGGTGTGTGACACAAGCAAATGTGTAGATGCAGAAGTGAGCCAGACTGGGACAAATCCGAGCAGACTGGAAGCAAATAATGGGTGATGCGTTTGGAAAAACATGTTAAAATCAGGTTGTGAAGGGCTCTGCATGCCAGGATAAGCAATTTCAAATTAACTATGCAGATAATTGGCAAACAGAAACTGAATGGTTCAGGGGGAAGTCTAGTGCAGAAAGCCAAAGGAGGAGACTTCTTCAAGAACAGTTTACTATGTACTAAAGAGCAGACAAGAAAGAAATGGATTTAACTGTTAAACGGATATGATGACCTTTAAAATAACTTTGTGTGGACAGTGGGGATGGAAACCAGTAGTGGGGATGAAAGAGGGCATTGGGGGCAAAGACATGGAGCTTGTGGGGCAAGAGATCCAAGGGAAGCTTAAGCAGAATGGGAAGGAAATAGTCTGGTAGAGATTGAGGAAGCAGTGAGGCCAAGGGCAGCTGTATTTTTCCTAAGATGAAGAGTTACTAGCTATGCGTGAAGTGCAGAGAGACTGAAGATTCTGGGGAGCAAGAGTTTGAACTGACAGCCCAAGTGCGGAGGGAAGTCTGGCAGAGCTGGGCCAGCAGCCCTTCCTCCTCTGAGATTGAAGGATATGACTCGACACTGACATCTCCTTTGTAGCAGGGAGGGAATCAAGGCAACGTTTATCTGTGTACTCCAGGTGAGCTCTTACTAGAAAGGAGAGTGGCAACATCAGGCCACAAAAAGACCAAGTGACTGAGGCTGTAGAAAGACAAACATCAAAGAGTTTAGCCCATCAATAGATTCAGTAGGAGCATCAAACCATTCTGATTCACCTTTCTACTTCCTTCTGTGCTGTGTAAAGTGGGAAGTTTGCAGTGCAAACATTCAAAGAAATGTAAAGTGCCCTTGATCTTCACCTCAATGGCACAGGGCTATAGAGACTACAGGTCCAATGCAAAGACCACTATTTGTCCCCAAATCCCCAAAGAGAAAGTTAAAGGTTAAAACGAATGGATATTTTTGCAGATATAAACACATCCTAGAAGTTAGCAATTGTAAAAGAGGGTCACTCAATTCTGTGGGAATATGCCTAGTGTACATTCAAAGCATCAACTCTGAAAACTTTATTGCCAAACTGCTCCCAGACTCGTATATACTTTTCCTCTACTTTCCACCTCCAGGGCTCAAGGGGGCTTCTGAGGATTGCAAATCTAGTTGCATCTTAATTTGAGCTCCGGGTTGGGAAAGACGGAGTGGAGGGGTACCCCGAGTGCAGTGCCCTCCTCCGTGACCACCAGGGGCTTGTACTCCAGCAATAATAATAATTCCATGCAAGGAAAGCTTTAGTTGGTACAACTGGCCAGGCGTCCTCAGTCGAGGATCCTGTGGGTTAAGGAGACCCTAGTGTGCATTTAAAGAGCAGAGTAAGTGCGTTTGGCGGGAGAGGGCACAGTGCTGACTGGGCATCTTTGCTTTGGAGTCTTCCCTTTCGCATCAGCCTATCTGTGCCAACAGCTGAAAACTGGGGCTGCGGGCAGGAGACGGGGTGTCAGTCGGGAACACTGACCCTTTGGCCCTATGGCTGCAAGAGGAGTTAGGGGAGCCCTGGGAGCAAGCCAGAGATAGCCTGATCTCTGCTCCAGTCCACAAATCCTTAACGGATTTTCTTTCTCTCCCTTCACCCTTTTCTCTCCTTTGCTCTTTCTTTCTCGCTCCCTCTTTTTTTTTTCCTTTTTCCCCCTCTTTTCCCCCCTCCCTCCCCGTCCCCTTCCCTTTCTCTCCCATCCCCCCTCTCCCCTCCCCCTCTCCGTGTGTGAGCCTCTTCCTTTCCCCTCCTCCCCTTTTCCGCCTCTCTCCTTCTCTCTCTCCATCTCCTTCTCCCTCTCAGCTCGCCGGGCGACCCTGCTCCTGCCTCCCACATTAATGGCGGCATCTTCGGAGGATGATATAGACCGGCGGCCCATCAGAAGAGTCCGCTCCAAGAGCGACACGCCGTACCTCGCCGAAGCCAGGATCTCCTTCAACCTAGGGGCAGGTAAGGACGACCCTCTCGCCTTACACTCTCCCGCACCTCGCTTCCTCGCCTCCCTTTCCTCCTCACCGGCTGGCTCAGCCCCCTGCCCCTCCTTGGGTGCCCCCCTCCCGGCAGTGCCCTCCCTCCAGCCCCCCTTCCTACCCAGCCAGGCTCCGGGCTCGCTCACTCGCTCTTTGTGTCGCCGGTATTCCGAGGGTGTGTGTGTGTGTGTGTGTTGCGGAGGTGGGGGAGGGTAGCGCGTGGAGCCCTACATCCGCCCAGGAGTCACACTCGGGCTTTCCCCTTTCATGAGGAGAAGAAAGTGTTGTCAGTGATAACAATGATCTTAGGAATCACCAAGGCTGGCTGGGGATGCAAGTGCACTGGCTGTGGGCGGAGGGTCTGGCAAGGCTCTGCTGGTGAGGTTTGCTGGCAGGGCTGCTCCAGGGTGGAACTTGTTGGTGACATTCAGACTGGTGATTTTGCTGGGTTGATACCACTGCTGCGGTGTGGGCTGGGGAGGGGGTTGACAGCTAGGAACAGGACCTTATACTTTCCCCCAAGCAGTCTGAGAACAACCTTGGGGGTGATAATAATAATAACACGGTCCGTAGGCTCCATGTTAGGTGATGTGATTCTGTCAGTGGTACTTGTGCCCCAAGTGACTCAGATGGAATGAACTGAAAAGGACAACTGAGGTAAAGGAGGAAGGGAGACAGGAGGGAGGAGGATAGAGAGGGTGAGAGGAAGGAATGGAAAGAGGGAAGAAGAAGGGGCAGTAGAAAGGACTGAGGGATTCAGAAAATCAAATTGCTTCAGTTGAGACCTCTCTGGGTCCCTGATAAGCAGCACCCAGTGTCTGCTGTCCGCTCTGTTGCAGCTGCTCCAAATTCACAGGTAGACCTCACTCTCTGTTACTAGTAGATGGTCGTTATCACTGGGAGGAAGTTGTTCACCACTAACTTCATACAGCTGCCTTTTCTGAATGCCTTCTGAGCTCCACCCCCCACTCCACCCCCACCCCCAGCTTGTGTTTCTTCCTTTCTGAAATCCCTTAGTATTCTAGTAATTCCAGTGCAAAAAGTGTGAGGGCATTTTCCTGGAGACCCTCCCTCAAGATAGGTTTGAAAACCAGATAATACCATTTTCCTTAGCAAACTAAATCCTTGGAAATGGAACTGAATCAAAGTACATGTTCGTGCGTGTGTGTTGGAGCAAAGAGGACCTTTAAATGATAAGTACTGTATACACTATTGAGAAGTTTGGACAAAAGATTAAAATTCTGATTAGAGAAACAAGATGTGGTGTCCAAGTGACCATATCTTCACGACTAGAAGAATGGCAACAGAACGTACCAAAGTAGCTATGGTTCTTGGAGTATTATTTTCCCATCTCGGTGATTTTGGGTTTTGATCGTATATTCCTTGTCACTCCTAAAATGTTTTCTTCTGGCTTTAGGGCTGGGGAAATGAGGTCTTTAGTGGGGGCAGTTGGGCCATTTTTGTGGTATGCTGTAGTAGCCTGTGGTCTCATTATGGAACTGTTAATCCTTCACTTGTATGTTCCACATTCAGAATGTGGTTGTGAGGGGTCTTCAGAAGGACTGAGAAGAGTTTCTTTTATGATTGAGATTGTTTTCTCACTGAGAAATATTAGAAATTGTACCACTGACCCCTTTGCTACCAAACTCTGGTATATTCCTTAGCGTCTTCTGCTTAGGACAGGAGAAAAAGGGCTGGAGTGGCAGTTAGTAAAGGTCGTTTACCTTGTTTTACTTTTACAACAAAACAATAACATAAAATACTAAAAGGGAGCTTCAAGTTTTAGCCACTCCTGACTTGGGTTGAGCCATTTTGCCACCAGATTAAACCCAGTGACTTGCAATCTTTTATTCTGGTTGAATTACTCTGGAGGCCAATTAAATGCCTGGACTTTTCAGACAAGACTTGTCTCCCTATAATCTGGAAATAAACAAGTCCAACAGTCCCTTCTATATGACCCTTAGAATTCCCCCCAAAAGCAAAATTAAGAAAGACACCAGCAAGAAAGAGAAATGCCCTGCAGGGAATGTTGGAAAGAAGGGAGGGCAGTCGCAGTGGGCTGTGTTCTGCGGTTAGGGGAGCTGTCCTCTCTCTGTGGTGCTGAAGCGAGGGACTGTGTGACATGACTGTAAGCAAGATATGCGGGGGAGGGGTGCCCAGTCCCTCCAAATGATGGAATCCCAGGGAAAACACAGAAGATCTAGCCACCGAAAACTTTTCTATTCCTGCCCACCTACATTTACCGCCTGTTTACTACGCCTCAAGTCTACTGCTCCTCTGCTCAAATCAAGCAGTTCTGCTCTAATTTTGTGCAGGCTGCTTACTCCCGGTGCTTTGTTTATTTTCCAGCTGGTTTCTGGTTGCTTTTCTGACATAGTGAGATCTACTCGCAGATGTGCCTTTCCCCCGCGTTTAAAAGTAATTGTTACCCCTGGTTTAAAAAGCAAACAGCCTTGTTTATCTCCTTGAGCAGCAAGTTGTAATTAAACTATTAGTGTCGTTATCAGCGTTACTGAACAGAGGAGCCTGCACACTTTGGATAAATTACATAATTTGGGCATAGAGAGAATTTTGTTTGTCTTTTAACAACAATTTACAAACAATTAAGCAAGGAAGCTTTACTCTGCTCTTTATTCCCACTCCTCTTCTACCCCTCAAATAGTCACTTAATGTTTATTCTTTCCAGAGAAATTTCTTATTGGTTTAAACTATTTATGTTTAATATTTGCTTTCTCACACCTACTCATTATATGTAAGTCCATGTTTAATATTTTAGAGGTTTAGTAATGCTTCATGGAATAAATTTACATATATTCATTTTATTTGGCTATCACAAAATCATTTTGGATACCAACAACCTTAAACTATATAGTTGCCAAATAAAGTAGACTGGGCATTTTGAATACTAATTAAATACTTAAGCATCCTTTCAACTACATCTTGTCCCTGAGGGCACTTAATAATATCATTTCAGAAATAACTCCACAGCTTGAGTGAAGGATATACTCCTTCACCTACAGTCCCATGTCAGTCAAAGAATAGCACCAAAATGTGGGTCTTAAATCATTTTATGAAGATGCAAATTTCAAGTTTCAGACTAAACTGCCAGAGTATAGAACAGAAATTTTCGGAACCATGACTTCCATTTTTTTCTAAAGGAGCCTCTTTTGTAGGTTTTTAGCTTCTATTCAGCATGTAGTATATTATGCTAATATTGATAATGATTGTTTACTGAAGATAGTTTAAATGCTAGGGAAAATTAAGCCAATGTATCTGCTAAAACTTACCCAGACACATCAGACCTCATTTAAAACATTGAAAGAGGTGTTTTTTTTTTCTGTGAGAAATTAAAATGTGTTATAAGGACATCGTGTAACAGAAGAATATGTTCACACTATTAGTAGCAAGTGTTTCTAATTGTGTTCTCACTTAGTAATGAACATCACTGACATTTAGCTTGTGAGAACTTACCCTGCCTTATGAGGTCATTCATTCACTGCATTGAAGTGAATGCAGTAAAGTTGCATCTCATCTGTTGGATGTTTTCCTATAAGCCAGTGTGGGTTGTTTTTTTTTTATCTTTATATTGAGAGTACATAGAAGAGTATTTGACACATAGAAGGTGCTGAAACTGGAAACTTCTCTGCAATTACATACTAAGGTGAATGGAGGTGTTATGGTAAATAGAAGATTTAAGCAGATCAAAAATTTCTTAGGGGATGTCAAAAGAAGGAAAGCTAGTCACCCTGATGCTTTAGGATTGTTTAAATCCCAAAACCACCCTGATGCTTTAGGATTGTTTAAATCCCAAAGTCAGCCATGACTGAGAACAGTAAGAACTTCTCTAATCATAAGGAAGTTTAACCTTTGTTGACATTTCAGAATTGCTTTTGTGTGGAGTAGATTTTAAGTTAATAGCGTGGTCAGCCTCAGACCACCTATCCTCCATGGGAGGCCAAGGTCTGTTTTCGTTTCTGTGTCACCCAAGAATAGTTGTTTCTGACTTCTACTGGTCTTCTCCACTCTTTTAGGCACAGAGGATAATGGCGGTCAAAATTGGCTTGTTCTGGCTACTTGTAAGAATGGGTGGGTCAGCCAGATTAAGTCATAAACTGGTTCTCAGGAGATCTCTTTCCTGCCTTTCTTGAGGAGGAAGTCTTTATCTCTTAAATTATGAAAACCTATGACACTGAGAAGTGACAGCCCAGAATGTGCCATCATCACTTAGCAATGAGAACTGTCCCTAGGCAAAACGGTGAATATTGTCATACTCAACCAAAATTGTTTCACCAATCTGAAGGTCTTGGCAATCATCTTCCTTTACTCTTTCACTGAAGAATGCCAGTGTCTCCTTCATTTTTTAAAAAAATTATTTATTTATTTATTTATTTATTTATTTATTTATTTATTTTTTACTGATTTCAAATTGAAGGCTGATCATATGGGTCTGGCTTTAATTTGGTGGGCCCAAAATCTCCTTAGAAGTATTGCTTCTAAAAAGAAGGAAGGGAGGGAGGGAGGGAAGGAGGAAGGAAGGAAATACTGCTTTTCACATTCAGTAGCCACATTCCAAATGGATGGCCATGTAGTTGACCAGAATCATCTGTTATGAGACTCTCTGAGGGTCTGTCCTCCTTCTTTACTGTTATTAAAGCTAACAAACTTGGTAATCTCACTATGTAGTACATTCAGATGGTATTTATGAAACCACTTCAGACAATATAAATAATATAAACAAGGTTAAGGAAAGTAAATAATTAACAATATGAGAAAATGGGAAGCCCTTGGCTGTTAATATTTAATGTGGCTGCTTATCATGTCATCATTTCAACAACAATCCGTATGTTTATGAGACAACTCAAGTACAAAATCTGTGTCACATGGTTAAATTTTCTTGGGATCTCTGGTCTGGGCATTATTCTTTTTTTTTTTTACATCTAAGTATTATATTTACTATTATCTTATTACTAAATAGTAAGTTACTTATTTAGTTTGTCTATAAAAGTATTTTTTTTTATTTTTATGGAGGACCATGGAGGTGTGTTTTATATGAAAAGTATGAATCAAGAGTCAGAAAAACTTGATTTTAATGCATCTCTGCATCTGATAGTATGGGCAAGTCATTTAATTTTTCTAGGCTTGATTCATTCAGCCCTAAGATGAGGGATTTAGATTTTTTTTTTAAGATTTTATTTATTTATTTGACAGAGAGAGATCACAAGTAGGCAGAGAGGCAGGCAGAGAGAGAGGGGGAAGCAGGCTCCCTGCTGAGCAGAGAGCCCGATGTGGGACCATGACCCGAGCTAAAGGCAGAAGCTTAACCCACTGAGCCACCCAGGCACCCTAGGTTTTAAGACTGCTAAAGTCTCATCCAACCTAAAGATTTCCTATGAATACCTGGTACTTCTAACTCTAGCTGTACTACTAGATATACACTATACCACTGATTTTTTTAAAGATTATTTATTTATTTATTTGACAGACAGAGATCACAAGTAGGCAGAGAGGCAGGCAGAGAGAGAGAGGAGGAAGCAGGCTCCCTGCTGAGCAGAGACCCTGATTTGGGGCTCGATCCTAGAATCCTGGCATCATGACCTGAGCCAAAGGCAGAGGTTTTAACCCACTGAGCCACCCAGGTGCCCCTATACCACTGATTTTTTTATGCTGTCTTATTTATGGCCTAAAACATATAGTGGAATAGCATAATTATAGCAATAATTAAAAATATTTAATTATAGCTAAGTTATGAAAATAAGCTTAATTAAAAGAAGAATTGATAAATGTTAATAATCAATATTCTTAATAACGTGCTAGAAGGCACATTTACATTAATCATCTTAACTAAAATGTTTTAAATTTGAATATTTAGGGATTCGAGTCTTTAACATGGTTGATGCTTCGTAAATATCTATTGAATGATTGAATAGGTATTGGAGAAATGATGGCAATAAATGAAGTGAGAAAACTAAATATTTTTTTAAAGATTTTTATTTATTTATTCGACAGAGAGAGATCACAGTAGACAGAGAGGCAGGCAGAGAGAGAGAGAGGGAAGTAGGCTCCCTGTTGATCAGAGAGCCCGATGCGGGACTCGATCCCAGGACCCTGAGATCATGACCTGAGCCGAAGACAGCGGCTTAACCCACTGAGCCACCCAGGCGCCCGAGAAAACTAAATATTAACCCAGTTTCCCAATTGGCATTAGCCTGTCCTCTTTTATAATCAAAATGAATAGGGTATATAAGATCTATATTTTCCCTTTATCCTTTTAAATTAGCAGGAAGGTAAATATATCCCTTTGGAATTTAGATAGAATAACCCTAACTTCTAGATACTAAGTGTAAAACTTGGCCATGGAGTTCGAAGAATTTTTTTTCCTTTTTCTTCCCCAGCATATATGGTGACAGGAGCAAATAAATTGTTGGCTAGAATAGGTGCAAAACAATGTATTTCATGCATATGTTTCATTGCCAACCAAAAATGTTTTAATACGACACATGGAGTTACTCCTTGATGTATGCAACTTCAATTCGTGATTATTTATTATACAAGCAGGCATTAAGACACAAGTGGAAGCAGAAGATAGTTTGTAGAGCTAATTTTCTCTTTGGCTTGATAAAGTGAAAAAAGGGACATGTATTATAGCCAATGTATTATGTCATGTAAACGGAAGAGGCCCTGAAAGAACTATTAATAGAGATAATATTTCCTCATTGTTTGATACAAGAATTCTAGCATTTTTCCCCCTTTGTTTCATCACTGCCCCACCCACTTTGGTAGGTGATAAAGTGGATGTGATTTCCGGAGGAAAAAAAGTGAGCCATGTTGACATCTTAATTGCTTTAATTTACAAGTCTTTTATATAATGTAAGATAGTTAAATAAAAGACAAAATCAATTTTATGGCCTTATTGAATGATGATGGATTGGCATGGCTTTCTACACAGGTTATTGAAGGACAACAGGAATAGTCACACTACTAGTTATTTAACATTTATAAAGGCAAGTGTTTTGTAGAAGCCTGTAGCTTTCCTATTGATCTTTTCTACCACATCTCTGTACCCTAAACTAACAATTCAGGAACGGTGTCTTTGAATAGTTAACATTTGGGCTGTAATTGTCGTCATGAGAATTCAAAGTATATCTTGGTTTTGAAACTATACTGAACATTATCAATATTATTGTTTGCCGTTTATAGACCTAGAGATCCCATTATTTCTGGATCTCTACCAAGCATCTGATAGCAAGTTGGTTTAATACTCAACCATGGTGTAAACAAAATATAGAAAGAGCTTCATCGTGCTTGAATTTATCCCTATTCCATTTGAGACCCGTGCTTTGTGGGGGAGGTGGAAAAAGGTAAGAAGAAATAATAATATAATAATATTTATTCATTCAACAAATATTGAGGAGTTGAATATGTATTAGACCATGTTTTAGACACTTGGGAAACATTAGTGATCTAAACAAACAACACCTAACCCTCATAATTTTTAACTTCTAAAAGTGGGTTATGGACAATAAACAATATAATAATTACATACTTTGCATAGTATTCTATAAGTTAAGTGTTAGGGCAAAAGCAAATAAAGCAATCTAAGAGTGTAAGGCACATGGAAGCAAAGAAATGGGTGGATTTCAGGATAGGCAACACTGAGAAGAAGGAACGAGAACCAAGTTCTCCAAAGTAGGTGAAAGAATGAGCAAAAAGGCCAGTGTGGGTGGAGGACAGGGCAAGAGAGAGCTCAGGGAGAGCGAATGGAAAGCCTCTTTATCTGGACTGTTCCTGATATGTTCAAGACCTGGCAAGGAGCCCAGGCTCTCTGGAGAGGAAATTTGTGAGGGAACAGGGGCCAGATTACACAGGATCTGGAGGGCCACTGCCAGGCTTTGACTCTCCTCTTAGTGAAATGTGGGATGGTGCAGGGATTTAAGCATAAGAGTAACATGATCTTAGAAAGATCTTAAAAAGGATCACTGGGACTGCTGTGGTATGAGCAGACTCTTGTGGGGCAATGAGGAAGCAGGGAAGCTAATTTGGAGGTTTTTACAGTAACCCAGAGAAATAGTGGTGGCTCAGCAATGACGTACAGCAGCAACAGTGAGAATTGGTCAGATTTTGTATGTATTTCAAGGGATAGCCAACAAGATTTCATGATGGATTCAGTGTGAGTTGTAGGAGAAGGAAGGACCAAGAAGTCCCTCAAAGGTTCCTGAGCAACTACAGGATAAAAGAGCCATTTTGGAGCATGGGGGAATGGTCAGAAGTTCAAATGCAGAGAGGTCTGATGTGAGATGCCTTCTAGACATCCCAGTGGAGCTATCAATGGGCAGTTAGACAAGCCTAAGGCTAAACATGAGGTCTGGCTCGGAAATAAATATTTAAGTTGTCTGCATATACAGAGTGTTTATTAATAACTACTGTGCCAAAGGCTTTATTAGCATTTGCTCATTTATATCTCATAATGACCCTATGAGATTGGCATGGTTATTACAATCCTTATTTTATCCACTTAGAAACTAAGTCACAAAGAGGCTAAATAACTCAGCAATGGAGATGTATTTATATTATATATATATATATATATATATATATATATATATATATATATATAAAATTAGGGGAATAAGGTGAAGAATTGGAATTTGGGTCATCTTTTTAATATGACTCCAAACCCATATTCTTAATGGCTGTGATTTCTTACAAGAGAGCAAGCTTATGTCAGCTTTGCCATAAGGTCACACTTTAAGTTGAACATGGCTAAGGGAAAAAAAGAGATAGAAGTAAAAATGCATCCTAGCTCAGAATTTTAAAAATATTTGGCTAGGACTCACTAAGAAATGCACTTCAGGGGCGCCTGGGTGGCACAGTAGGTTAAGCAGCTGGCTCTTGGTTTCAGCTCTGGTCGTGATCTTGGGATCTTGGGGTCATGATGTCGAGCCCCACGTTGGGCTCTTTGGTAAGTGTGGAGCCTGCTTGAGATTCTCTCTCACCTTCCCCATGTGCCCCTCCCTGCTTGCACTCTCTTTCTAAAAAAAGAAAAAGGAAAGGGAAAAATGTGCTTTATATCTTCTCACAAACATAAGCATATTTAAAATTAAAAATTAGAATAAAATATTCCTCAAAATACTCCTAATAGATGCAAGTATACTATGATGTTTTCTATATTATCCTATCCTATTCCTTCCCACTTCCTTTCATTCTAACATAGTCTAGTTACAAAAATGCTAGTTACAACCCATCTAAATGATTTTACCAACCAACAGTCTAAAAATCATTACTTTATTGGTAGTTTACCAGATGCTGTTTCTGCACTCAAAAACAGTATTTGCAAGGAAATCCCCCAAAGAATGTGGTAAATTCATTTTCTTAACTGGAAATGATCAAGGTAAAAGAGAAAAACCCCAGAGTCAGGGCCAACTTAACTATTGAGTACAGTAGGCACAGAGTTCAGGCTCACAATACTTTTCAAGGCCCACAAAAATGTTTTAATTTCTTGTAAAGTCAAGAGAAAAAATGAATATAACCCAGCCTGGTTTATATTTGTCTTTATACCAACATAGTAATAAAATACAGTATTTATTTATTTATTTGTGGTGAAAGGGGCTTTTAAAGGCAAAAATGCCCAGAAGCCACGGAAGTCACAATGCAGCCCTGCAGAATGCAGAGAGGAGCAGTCCTTTCTTTTCTAAGGTAGTCATACTCTGGTTTCTCTTCAGATCGTATAAATCTTTCGCCTTTTTCTAAGGTAGTCTAGTGGTTGTGTGGATATACTTTTGAAATTATGCTTCTTTGGTTCAAACCCACACTCTGTCACTTACTAGCTTTCTGACCTTGGGCAAGACATTCAACCTCTTCTTATCTCAGTTTTCTCACCTATAATATGAAATTAACAATGGTGACAATCTTGGAGAGTTTTTGTTGTTGTTTTTGAAGAGCAGATAATTTTATTACATGTGAAAAGCTTAGAATAATACCTGGCATATAGTGCGTATTCATTACACAAAGTGGAGGGCATTCATCCTTGTTCAATTCTTCCAAGATACTACAAAACAGAAAAGAATGGAAAGAATGTAAAGAAAGAAAAAAAAAAAAGGAAGATGTCCTTCTAGTTACCATATCTTGTAGGACCAAATGAGCTACAAATTCAGGAACTTCCACATAAGGAACAAATATTTTTAGCTAAATTTTGCATTTATTCAATGCTTCTTGTCTGGAGTATTGAATGAATATGACAGGCCTAGAATGAGAAAGGAAGTCACCCTCAGACTAAAAGTTAAGAAAATTTACATTTAATGTCTATCCTCTGACTGAAGTTGAATGGATCAACCTTGAAATATCTTTTGCAAATGGCCACTTGGAAATGACTATTCCAATAGAATAACTACTGGACTTTCCAGTGATCCCCTGAACATGGAGCAGGTGTTTTGTGGAAAGGGGGGGGGGAGGGCAGAGAAAGGGATATAGAGAGAAGAAAGGAGGAAAAGAAAGAGGGAGGGAGAAAAGAGAGAGAACACAACTTTGAGAAGTCTTCCATGTTGGCCAGGTGAACATCAAAAAATCACAGAATCTTAACCTTTGAGAGCCAGGAGAAGCATCTTCTCTTTCCTGATTCATGGACACAAGTGTTCTGTGACAGGTTTGGAGATTTGCTAATCTCAAAATCTGAGTCTGCTACTGAAGGGCTGAATCATCTCTGAATCTTTGAAACCTGTAACATGGGGATAACAGTCTGCCTCATTTTTGTTGATACTTTAAGGACCAAACATGAAAATGTTTTGCCAAGAGCCAAGTACTATACAAAGGCAAGAAACAGATGTGGTCTGGGTGAATGGGACAGCTTTAGATGTCTGGCTATGCCACAAATAATGCATGGGAATGAAAATGTGAAAACCAGACTAATTCTACTTAAAATGTTGCCTTTGCGGGGCACCTGGGTGGCTCAGTGGATTAAGCCTCTGCCTTCAGCTCGGGTCATGATCTCAGGGTCCTGGGATCGAGTCCCACATCGGGCTCTCTGATAGGCAGGGGGCCTGCTTCTTCCTCTCTCTCTCTCTGCCTACTTGTGATCTTTCTCTGTCAAATAAATCTTTAAAAAAAAAATGTTGCCTTTGCTATAGCCAAAAATTCAACACAGCCTAATAGCCCAAAAAGACTGACTATAGCATCTACTGACTTATAAATGTAGGTGACCTTCATGCCTCAACTGTCAGCTCTCATCAGGGAATGACGTGTGGCTGCCTTAGGATATTATTATCAACCCATAAGAGAAAAAGTGCTTGCATTTTTACTGTACTGCACTCTAGAACCACTGGCCATGTGGGGCACCAGTCCAACTTGGCTATAGGCAGACACTCAGCCCAATAACCAAGTACACTCTTCTTTCCCAACCTCCCCTCCCATTTTCTTCATGCTCTACTCCTTCCCCCAACTGACTGCCCTGATTATTTGTTTTGACCTTAAACAACACACCCAAAGCTTTC
The DNA here is from genome assembly GCA_004024625.1 of Mellivora capensis. NCBI lineage: Eukaryota > Metazoa > Chordata > Mammalia > Carnivora > Mustelidae > Mellivora > Mellivora capensis. The sequence continues at coordinate 29,892 of PISX010005009.1, read as the reverse complement.
AAGGCCAGTTCTTCATTTCTGAGAGGAAGAGGCTCAAACGTCCCCAGTGTATCTGCGGAAGTCTGGGGCTGTTCACTACCTCCCACTCAAACCATAGAATTATACAGTTTGCACAGCTGTGAAGCCAGCTGCCCTGTGTTCCCTCCAGATCACCCTCCGTGCTGCCTTCCAGCAACATATTTGCTGTTTCTGTACATGATGCTGGCTGTAATCAGCGAGGAAGCAACTATTTCAGTAAGAAAAGTGACTTCCACCAGCAGTTTTGGCAAAGGACTCAGAGGCTCCTCACATGTAAGGCAAATTCTCAGTTCTAGAAACAATTTCTCCATGTTCAGTGCATTCCACTGAAAAGGACAGGCAGAAACAAAATTAGGAGTGGATGGGTTCTTATTTTTATTTGTACTTTTTGTCTTTGTTTCACCATTTAGAGGGATTTCATTCATATAAAAGCAAAAACTTACAGCGGATGTCTGGGTCTGGAGCTATGATGGGCAATGCAGACCACACCAAATTGTGGCTTATCACAGATGCCCCATTATATATAATTTATGATACCACATAATCTTCACGAGTGTATTTTACTGCATTTTGACATTAAAAGATACTTGCTGAATAGGCTTTAAGCAAATTAGAGGCTTGATACACTATTATAATTTTGCAAAATTCAAAATGACAAAGTCTTTTTTCAAATTGTAAAAGAACTGAAATAGTTTTCCTTTATCCTCTCATATTAGGAGTTCATTTTAAATGTGCAGACATAAATCATTAGTGTGGTTTCTGATGTTTTAGCCAAAGGTGTTTCTTACAGTCTGTGTACCACTGACTCCTCACCATAAAAGTCCTCCCCACTTTCTGAAGCAACCAGGCAGCACAGTCAGTGCGCTCTTCATTTGCTGTTTAGTTGATTTGAAAATTCTTCATTGTCTTTCAAAATCTATTCATATGTTTGCCCCTAAAGTACAGGCAATATTCTTTCTGGTATCTTAAGAACATTGGTATTTCTAGAAATAAAAAGATTTGCCTTTATTTTTCGTGTATATTAAGATCTGAGTCAAACTGTCATCTTGTCTGGTGGAATAGCCACCACATACGTGGATGTGTGTGTTAAGTCGAAGACCAACTAGACCCATCCATAAAAATCACACCAGGTCAACCCAAAGTAAGCTCAAATCAGCCTTAAACTCACTTCATTGGCCTCTCTGTTACAGCTCATATAATATGATCTGTAGGAACAATTTCTGCTGTAAAGTTACCTCATAAAGAAATATATCATCTACAGTCCTTTCATAAACCCAATTATAGGAGCAATTCAAGAGAGTTACAGCTACTAGGATCTGTGTTCTATCTCCTCCCTGGTTCCACTTATTAAGGACAATGAAGTAGAAATATTGAGGTGGAAAGGAAATAATGACTGAATTTAGCCAACACAAAAAAAGACTGGTGTAATCACTCAATCAGGTATTACTTCAGTTCTTATATTGCCATGTTGCAAGTTTCATTTATTATAGGTGATTTCTCCAGAGAAAAGCTATCAGTAGGTCCTCTGCCCACAAATATAAATATATTTTCTTTTTAAAAATATTTTTTCAATGTCTCACTGACTTTTTTTTTTAAGATTATTTGTTTGAGAAAGAAAGAGAGCACATGTGCAAGTGAGAGGAGGGGCAGAGGGGGTAGAATCTTTAAGCAGACTCCCCCACTGAGCACAGAGCCTGTATGGTGACCATGACATGCGCCAGAACCAAGAGTCCATCGCTCAACCTATTGAGCCACCCAGGTGCCCCTCTCACTGTCTTATTTACACAAAATTGTATATGTTTCATTCAAAAGGGTTAATACTATTTAATTTAAATCTCATCACCATAGTATTGGATAACTAAGATCTTTGGTGGCAAGTGGCAGAGAAAAATAGAAGAATAGTGATTAATGAGACATCATTAATAATTGATAAAATATATTATTGAGGCAAAAGAAGTCCGGTTGTGAAAGATGTGATTCCTTTTCATTGTATAACATGGCTCAGAACAGGAGGTATTCGTATTGGATTTGTTGTTCTACACCAAACTGAAATGGTGGTACCAGTTTTGAAAGGAAAAGGTTATAATAAAAAGGCATAAAAAGGGAACAAGGAGAGAAGCAGACATTAGTCAAATTAAAGCTTTTCTACAGACAAGATTCATCATTCAGAACTGGAGGAAAATGAGAAGCATCTTATGGTTATCTGTACATTGATTCAAATATTTGGTGTATTCACTGCCACTGGACACGTAGACTCAGCAACAACTATATTAAAGTGGATATAATTTTCTTTCCAGTTGCTGGTTCTCAGAGGACTTTATTCTCTGTCAATCTCTACAAACCTCAAATACGGTCCAATAACCACAATGAATCTTGAGTGCATTTTAGTGTCTCTTCTAAATTATAACTAGTTTCCTCTCTCTCGTGCTTGCTCTTCAGTGACTCTCAAGAAAAAGAATTGTGTTATTTATGTGGGTTCATAAAAATATAATTTTTCTCCACGAGTCCTCAGTTTCCATAAATCTGTTGCTGAGGTTCACTGATTTTCCTCCCCTGAGGGGGAGAACAGTTCCAAGTCTTAAGGCCACCTAATCTCTCCCAATACATTCGCAGCTCTGCCTAGTGTGAGGACCAAATGCCTTACTGTGGTGAAGGTCTAGAGGCAGTAGAGTTGGAAGCAGATCAAAGAGGGGGGAGGGTGAGTAAAAGACAGTCTTCCTAGGGATTAATTGCCAAGAGGGCCCACTGACTTGTAATATACGATCTTACATGGAAGGAGAAAAATGTTTGGAGATTATTGATTCACATGGGAGCTTTGGTTAGATAAAGGTGTTGTGTGACTCTTTGACTGCTCTTGAACTATTGCATATAAAGAGAGAAACACAGGTATGTCAGACAGACTGGAGTATGAATTCTGACTCTCTTGGGTTTATTATCTTTATGAATTTTACTTACCTATAAAATGGGCATATTCATTTCCCAGGGTCATAAGAATGACTTGAAGGGAGGATATAAAGTACCTGGCATAGTTGGTGCTCAATAAACACCTTTCAAACCATTCAACCAAGAAGCATGTTCAGTTTATTAACATAAAAATCTTGATATTATATAACAGTGACAATTAATAGATTAGCCAAAGTCCCCTTATAAAACCTGAACAAAATTTTAAGAAAAGAATGGATGACTTGTTTATTGTGACTTATTTCATTAAATATCCATGTAAAAAATATTCACCAAAGGCCTGCTATGTGCTTGATGTAGATTTAACAGTTTCTTCAACAAGTAAATCCATTAGTAGGAATATCAACATCCACCAGACTCCAAGTTTTTTGAGGGAAGGGACCACATCTGCCTTATTCACCCCTGAATCCTCAGTGTCTAGCATAGAGCATAGCCCATAATAGATGCTCAAAAAGTACTTGGAATGAAAAGAAATGTTATCATGGCAATGGTCATGTTGCTGTCAGTCCATCTTTATACCACACTTGTTGGATTTCTTCACAGTTTTTTTTAAAGGACTTCATTTAAATTTTTTTTCATTTTTATGTTTTTATTGAGAAGTAATTGACATACAACATTGAGTAAGTTTATGGTCTACACATGCTGATGAAAATTTTTAAGAGCAATTTTAGGTTAATAGCAAAATGGAAAGGAAGGCACAGAGAGTTTCCCTCCACCCCCTGTTCCCAGACATGGAGAGCCTCCCCCTCAACCACATCCTCCATAAGAGTGGGACATTTATCGTAATTGATGAACCTACACTGACATGTCACTATCACTTAAAGTCCATAGTTGACCTTAGGTTTCACTCTTGGTGTTGCACTTTCTGTAGGTTAGTCAAATGTATACTGGCATGGATCCATCATTTAATATCATACAGCATATTTTCACTGTCTTAAAAATCCTCTGTGATCTGCTTCTTATTCATCTCTCTCCCTATCCCCCATCCCTAGCAACCACTGACCTTTTTACTGTCCTTATTGTTTTGCCTTTCCTAGAATGTCAAAAGATTGGAATTGTAGTTTGTAACCTTTTCAGATTGGCTTCTTTCACATTATTTAAGGTGGTATAGGTATAAGATTTTTCCATGTATCTTCATGGCCTGCTGGTTCATTTCTTTTTATCACTGAATAGCATTCCATTGTCTGGATGGATCACAGTTTATTTATCCATTCATCTCCTACTGAAGGACATCTTGATTACTTCCAAGTTTTGGCAATTATGAATAAAGCTGCTATAAACATCCATGTGCAGGTTTTGTGTGGACATAAGTTTTCAACTCTTTTGGATAAATACCCAGGAGCATGATTGTTGGATCATATGGTAAGAGTATGTTGTGTTTTGTAAGAAATCGCCAAACTGTTTTCAAAAGTGGCCGTACCATTTTCCATTCCCACCAGCAATGAACGAGAGTTCCCTCTCTTCACTTTTTAGTAATATCTATAGACATCTTCATACATCTGATCCTTCTTTCCTTCTGACAATTTCCTTAAGCAGAAGTTTTAGAGCAAGGAGACACTTAACCTCTCAGAGAGGTCTACAAGCCAGGCAGGCTTTGCTCTCAGGATTGCTGTGTTCACCTCTTCAGCCCCGCTCTCTGGGAGGGTCCGGAGATAGGATATTCTCTAGAGTTGGTGTCTAGGGCCTAAGAAACATGGTTTTCATTCTTAGTACATTATAGTTGCAGAAGCACTAGCAATGAAACAGTTAATTTTTCTTCAACAATATTCAGTTGATGGTCTCATCCCAAGCAATTCCCTAGACATGAAGGAAGTTTGAAAGTGCAGTTCTAGGGGCACCTGGATATCTCAGTAGGTTAAGCCTCTGCCTTCGGCTCAGGTCATGATCTCAGGGTCCCAGGATCCCAGGATCGAGCCCCACATCAGGCTCTCTGCTCAGCGGGGAGCTTGCTTTCCCATTCTCTCTGCCTGCCTCTCTGCCTACTTGTGATCTTTCTCTCTGTCAAATAAATAAATAAAATCTTTAAAAAAAAAAGAAAGAAAGTGCAGTTCTAGCAAAAAGAGACTAGCTGTTACTTCTCCCGTGCATCACAACTAGGGATACCCTTAATTTTGCCCATTTGAAAATGCCGGAGAAGAAATAAAGCAGGTACAACCAACCATAATGTGTTTCTCGTCATTGACTTGGCAGGTTTTTGGGTTTTTGTTTTTTTCTTTTTGAGTTGAACTGTAGGAACCGACATCATTGTGACAAGATCATGGGAGTCTAACATTTAATATATCTCTGAAACTAGAGCTAAGTTTAATAAAATAAACCTCACTGAACTAGAAATAACATGCCTCTGTGTTGGATACCACCCTACATCTCTTAAGTCCTTAGAGTATCAGCTTGGACTCAACAGAACTTTTTTTTTAAAAAAGATTTTATTTATTATTTATTTGACAGACAGACAGAGATCACAAGTAGGCAGAGAGGCAGGCAGAGAGAGAGGAAGGGAAGCAGGCTCCCCACTGAGCAGAGAGCCTGATGTGGGGCTCTATCCTGGGATCTTAGGATCCTGGGATCATGACCTGAGCCAAAGGCAGAGGCTTTAACCCACTGAGCCACCCAGGTGCCCCCAGAACTTTTTAAAATTCTGCTATAATACTAAGTCGGCCTTAAAACTCAGAGCGGGAGATTACTGAAATATTTAAAGAACTGAGCTTAGAGAAAGCTTAGAGATTACCTGTTCCCATTAACCCATTTTACAAACGAGGAAATTGTGTCCTAGAGAAGGTGGTGGCCCCCAAGAAGAGAAGAAAAGAAAGGGAAAAAGAAAGTCTTCAGAATCTAGATGTTCAAAAGCAGCCTAGTTCCAGGGGTGTCCTGGCCGCCAGTACATAGAGATTCTTTTGAGCCAACGAAGCACATCTCTTCCCACCTCCAGGGTCAGTGGTATCACGTCAGTGGCTTGACATTAGCTATAGAGTGAGAATTTACCCATGAAAATCAGCAAACACTACTATAAATCAGAACATTTTTTTGAGAGCAGGCACATCATGGCTCAGTCCGCAGAGTCGAGCCCGATAGTTAATAGACATATTCTGAGCACCATCTAAGCATATACGTAAGTGGTTTAGGCATGTTTTATTACATGCCAAAAATATCAAAGGGAAAGCATCAGAATGGTTTCACTTGACCAACTTAGTTTGACAACTTAACATTCTAATGTTTATTTACCTCAAAGGATCTAGAAACGTGTTGGTAGATAAAATTACTTTATTATTGGTTTACTGGTATTTTAATATGACAAAATCAATATGGCTAAGGTGCAGGATATAAGCATGTCTCTGGAAAATATGCTTTCATCTTCAGAATAGACATAAAACACAAAAATGTGTGATACAACTAAACAGTTTCTCATAGAAAATGTTTTATCATCTTACATTTTATTTTGGACACTTAGGAAGATGAAAGTAGATTTCTTTCTGCAGTCCATTCAATAATAAGATGAGGTTGGCCAGTGTTCCAACATATTATGCAGCATTTCCACATTTCCTAGCTAATGCTACTATCCTGCATTCTATCATATGTGCTATCATACATCCCTCTATTTGGAATACAGCTTCAATCAAATAGATAGATGGTGAGTCAATTGTGATATCCCCACCCCAGCCTTGCCAACTGAAAAGGTGCATCTTGAAGCAAAAAGTCAACAGCTCTTTAGAATTCTCCTGGCCTATCTGTCCTTAGAAAAATTGCTAATATCCATCTGAGTGAAAAAAGTCATTACATGTAGGCTTTCCAAAGAGAGCCTTTTAAAATCATATTTCAGTTTTGGCAAGTCACATGTGTTTTTCAAGCAGTGGAGAGAAAGGTTTTTTGTTTTCTGAGTAGTTGTTAACTTAGAATAAATGCAGCAGTAGATGAAATCAGGGTCCCAGGGGAGCACCTGACTTGCTAGTGGGAATTTGAACAGCCTTGTCTACGCTCTTCTTTCCTTTTAAACTGTGGCTCAATGACAATCATAAAGGAGTGCATGTGCCTACACCAAGAAACCAAATTAGAACTTCGCATTTATGCATGAGGGCAGTACGGGATAATAAATGAGAATATTTTCTCTCTTGGTGTGTTTTAAAGGTCATTTCTGGGCATTCTGACATATAGAGACACGTATAAAGGGATTCAGAATGAGAGGTCATTATTTGAGAAAATAGCCTAAGGATGGAGAATTCTAGGAAGAATGGTAAGACAAACTTAAAAGGCATTAGTAAATCCTGTTTCAATTACTTTAACATATTCTAGCTGAACAACATGAATCAAGCCGAAGATGTTATTGTATGTGGCCCAAATATTATCGCATAATTGGGCTTGGCATTTTCCTTTGATGTAGAGAGTGACACCTGGTGCATTGGGACAATAGATTTGTCAACTGGGAAGTGAAATTACCTGATTTTGACAACTTTGATGTGACTTGGTACAACAGCGTCTCTTTCTGTAGGGACAATTACTTAGACGGCTATCAAACCCTTTTTAGGGAACAGATCCTGGGAAGAACTATGACTCCATCAAACTCCCTTGGGCAAAAGATCCTGAGAAAAGAATGGATTTTACTTCCTTAAGATCTTGGTAGGATGAACTAGTATAGAAGGCCAGAAATTTTTTTTTTTATTTACTTTCTCTTTTTGAGAAAAGAATGAGTTCCAGTCTTGGTTCGGGTCAGGGTATGTGGGTTAGACTCAGGGCTATGGAGTCTTGTCTGTGGGGTTACATCTCACCTCCAGGCCTCTTTAAGTCTGGGATCTTCATTAGTTGCTGAGCCCCTCTATGTCTTTCTTCTTTCTCAGTAAATTAGGGATAATAATAGCGTCTATTTTGCAGTCATGGGGATTAGACAGAGCAATCCATACAAAGTTCTTAGAAGAGTTTCTGATACATACTAAGCGCTCAGCAAATGTTCGCTGGTATTCATAGTGGACACTGCTGGCTGGGTCAGCCCAGGATGCTAATAAGCTTTAGAGACTCAGCACCTGTTGGGAGCCACAGAGACAGGGTGAACGGAGCCAGCTGGCTTAGCTGTGTGGTCCCCTCTGCCAGTCCCTGTTTTGCTTTTGCTCCCCCTCTGCACAGATCTGCAGAAGAAAACCTCTTTCACCCCCTGGGTTAAGTTTGGTGGAAGCAACCTGTCCCAAAGCCATCATTCAGGCTGTGACTAAGCAGATTCAGGATTCAAGCCTCTTTTGGGTAACTCGATTTATGGGGTTAAATATTAAACTCAGCAGGCAGGTAAAAGATGTGATATACCAGTGTTTAGTCACTTATAACGCTAACTGCTTGAGATGATTATGCAATCCGAAATGCCACAAGACGTGGGAAGTAGGGTATGAGTCAGTGAAGACTTAGATCCTCTCGCCCTTTCATTTGGAAAGCCTCCTTGGTGTGCCCTCCCACTGTGGGAATTCTTAAGCTTGGTCTCACAATTAATCCAAAAGGGCGATAGTGGAACCAGAGTTCCAGATCCTAACAGCTGTTTTACATCATACCTCTGCTTAGTGTCCTCTGCCTCCAGACCCTAGTAAGCAAGCCCCTAGTTCTGAAAGCCTGAGTCGGTTTGGGCAGAATGGTGGTACACACACAGGTGATTCCAAGGCAAAGTGGTGGCAGGTCATAGTCATGGCATAATCAAAGATCACTGGACAAAGACAATGACCCGCCCTGCTTGGGAGAGTCAGGGAATCTTTACTGAGGAGGGCACTAGGGCAGATCCTCAGAGGATGAGTCTGATTTTTCCAATGGAGGAAACCATGGGGAGAGGGTTTCAGGGATTGAAGGGCATTCTAATAAGAGGAAACCATCTGCACAAAAGGCATCTGGCATTTAGGTTGCTCTGGCTCACACCACTTATATTCCTTAAGAAATACACATATATGATCTGTAATGCACCGAACTGACTATGAACATCTCTGCCACTGGGGAAGGCAGACAGAGAGAAGAAAGCCATGGAAGGTGACTGTGATATAGCATAAGTGCTCTATCAGCAGAAAATAGGGGCTCCCCCCAGCAGAGCGTTGGGATCCAGTGGGAGTTCATGGTGGAGGCTCACAGTGGAGGTGGTGCTAGAACAGGACTTTGGGAATGAGAGGCATCCCCCAGGAAGGCAGGGGAAGTGTGTGTGTGAAGGTATGAAGATCAAAGGGCATGCAAACTCTCAAGGAGCAGGAAAACCAGAGAACATGTGTGAGTAGGGACCTCCAGAGGAGACGGGGGAGGGGACTGGACAGCACAGACCTTGTATGCTACTCAGGGATAGTGAGGCCAATGGACTGGAGAAGGCCCATCCTGGGGGCAGGGAGGTGCTTAGTTTCTCTGAGGCATTTGGCAAGACCGGAGAGAGGCCTGAGCTGGGGCAGTAATAGCAAGGATGGAAAACTGATTTAGATCAAAATACTTTAAAAAAGTAAAACAGGATCTAATAACCATGGACTCTGAAGGGGTAGGGGTAGGGGGATGAGGACCTAATTTCTTCCTTGGCTAACTAAGTTCTACTGGCCAGTTCAGGGAACAGAGGATGGGGCACATATTCTCAGGACAGGTTAATGAGCTTATCCATAGACTGGTGGGTGTGGGGTGCCTGCACAGCCTCCCAGGGGAAGATTCATCCAGAAGCAAATACATGGGTCAGGAGCTAGGGAGAAGGACTCCTAGTTACTAAAATCATAGGTAGCTAAGACCTCTTAGGTCAGAGATTCTCATTTGGGGTATCATCAGGGATAATGTTGGGTTCAACTATAGGTACCCTCAACATTGCTTTAGGTGTACAATGTAGAGATCTGATGTATGTACTTAATACAAAATGATCATCATAATACCTTAGCTAACATCCCATCACCAGCCTTTTCTTTCTTTCTTTCTTTCTTTCTTTCTTTCTTTCTTTCTTTCTTTTTCTTTCTTTTTTTTTTTTTTTTTTGAGTATAGTTGACACACGATGTGACTTTAGTTTCAGGTATACAACGTAGCGATTCAGCTTCTCTATAGGTCATGCTGTGCTCGTGACAAGTGGAGCTACCTTCTGTCACTGTACACCTCTGTTGCATATCACGGACCCTTCCCTCTTCTGTGCCTTTTATTCCCATGACTCAGTCATTCCATAACTGGAAGTCTGTATCTCCCTCTCCCCTTCACCCATTTTGCCCATCCCCCCCTCCACCTTCCTCCCCTCTGGCACCCATCAGTCTGTCTCTGTATTTATGGGTCTGACTCCGTTTTCTGTTTGTTTATTCATTCGTTTTGTTCTTTAGAGTCCACAAATGAGTGAAATCCTATGGTATTTCTCGGTCTGACTTATTTCACTTAGCATAATACCCTCTAGGTCTATCCATACTGTCACAAATGGCAAGATTTCATCCTTTTTTATAGCTGGGTTATATTCCGTTGTGGAGATACATACCACCTCTTCTTTATCCATGCATCTGTCAATGGAAGCAGGCTGCTTCCATATCTTGGCTCTTGTAAATAATACTGCAGTTCACATTGGGGTGCAGATATCTTTTTAAATGAGCATTTTCATTTTCTTTGGGTAAATACCCAAATGTGGAATTACTGGATTATATGCTATTTCTAATTTCTTGAGGAAACTCCATACAGTTTTTCACAGTGGTTGCACCAACTCACGTTCCCATGAAAGACCCCAAATAGCCATCACCATCCTTTTTTCTATTTGCCATGAGCTGTCATAACATGAGGAAGTCCTAAGCCAGGGAAACCACGCTGAGAGAAGAGGATTGGGAACAGACTCCCAGCGGACATCCATTTTATTTTTTTATTTATTTTATATATTTTTAAAAGATTTTATTTATTTGACACAGAGAGAGAGAGAGATCACAAGCAGGCAGAGAGGCAGGCAAAGAGTGGGGGGGGGGGAAGCAGGCTCCCTGCTGAGCAGAGAACCTAATGTGGTTCTGGATCCCAGAACCCTGGGATCATGACCTGAGCTGAAGGCAGGGGCTTTAACCCACTGAGCCACCCAGGTGCCCCCAGACATCCATTTTAAAGGTGTAGAGAATAGGAGTCAGCACTAGCAGGTGAGGAGGAACTGAAGGAAGGTGAGGGAAACAACAGCAAGCCAGAGGAAAAAGGGTTTTCTAGGGAAATACAGTGGCAGGTGGCCTTCATTCAAGGACATTTCACTGTGAAAGAAAGGTGAGAACAGTACCCTAGCTAGCTAGCGTGGGACAGGCGTCAAAGGCACGCATTGCATGGAGCACTGGGTGTGGTGTAAAATATGAACTCTGTTACGCTGAAAAGAAATAAAAAAATAAATAAATAAATAAATAAATAAAAAATAAAAAAAATAAAAATCATCTTAACCATTAAAAAAAAAAAAAGAAGAGGTTTTGTTTTGTTTTTCAGTTATGCACAGAGGTGTGGCTAATCTGATTTCCCTAGTTAGGTTATAGGCTCCCTGAAGAAGCAACCGTGTTTCCTATAGCTCTGGGCACCGTCTTGATGCTAATTCGGGGCATGAAGATTCTGATTTTGGTCACAGAATTATTCACATACTGATTTTGGTCACAGAATTATTCAAACAGCATTAGTGGTGTGCACAGAAATTTAAAATGTCACTCCTTAATGCTTTTAGAAATATGTGAATATACACATTTCATAAGGGGAGAAAGCAGACTTTGTGATGTGATTTTGTGATGTTAACTAATAAACTAATAACTAATAATGAATCCTTTAAAAATATTGTGATTCAGTAGACACTCATCCTCTTGCTCTGGAGGTTTTCTTTTATTTAGACTTATTTTAAAGTGCAAGAAGATATTTTGTGCCTGCCTTTCTCTGCACAGCGGCCTTTCTCCTACATTCATCTGTTAAGTAACATTTTCTCTACCACAGTGCTCAGACCATATGTTCCCCTTCTGTAGTGTTTTGACTTTTTTTTGGTGGGGTAAATGGTACTTGGAGTGAGTCTCACCATTCTCAAATACCAAGCAAATACTCTAATGAGGCTTAAAAATGAAATCAGCTCTTTCCGGGCAAGAACTCATTGATCAAACGTATCCCCCTACCCTCGCTCCTAAGTTGAAAGGTATATGTTGGCTTAGACTGGGGAGAGCTTGCCCCCCGAAACATGAGAGTCCACATTTAAAGTTTCTGTTTGTACTAGGATGTGTCATTGGAACTCAGGAAACTGTTAGAACTGATTACAAATTGTCGCAAACGGACTCTTAATGTCAACTCCCATCTTTAATTTAAGCTTGTACCAAATCCCATAGGATTTCCAGACACTTCTATAAAGATACAATATGGATGTGATAAGAAGGAGACCTTTGAATCAGAAAATATGACCTTCAGAATAATGAAACGAATAAAGCAGTCTGGCGAACTGATGGAACACACAGCTGATGCCTCCCTTTAATAGAGGTTTGAAAGGAGTCATTAGTGGGCCGTGATTTCTGTGGTTTCTGTGTGTATTTTCCTGAAGTGAAATTGGGGGCAGATACAAGAAGATGTTTAGATCTCCAAATACAAAGACGGGTTATCTCAGCCAAATTCCAATTCATGCCGAGATTTCTCAACAGTGTGCAAGAAATCAAGTTACATGTTCAGGAGTTGACCCTTAACATGTGCAGGGGGATGCTTGTGTTTTATACCACCTCAGTCTTTTTCGAGCGCCATGACAAGTGGTTCTATTCTTCCCAACTGTCCAGTCGGGAAATGTCCAATTGCTAGATTTTGTCCAGTTACTAGAATTTGTACCATCTAGCCTCACCTGATTCACTAGTGTATTTGACAGACTTATACAATTTGTCACCTCCTTAGAGGGATAGGACATGCAACATTTTTAATTCTATTACCTTGTTTAAAATTAGATACTAAAAAAACCCACCACATTTCAAACTAGTCTTAGGAAGCACATACAGCAGAATCATAATGAAGGCTGTCAGTTTAAGTCATGTCTCGATTCTAATATTAAACCTCAGATTTCACAGATCTCATAATATCTGAGCTGTGACTATTTGCTTCAGGCATCAACGTGGTATTTAAAAAAAATTTTTTTTCAACCACATGGACATTTCGCTTTGCCAGAATATTTACTTCTCGCATAATGCTTAAAAATATTGAACTTTAACTAAAACATCCAATTTTGTCGCATTCCAAGAGTCAGATATCTTTTTTTTTTTTTTTTTAATCCGGTGAGGTCCTCTTTCCTTCTAGGCTCCTGCCTACTTGTCACCCATTTTGTGTTGGTTGGTTGATGGACTGATTGATTGGTTCATTGATTAAGTAATCAAATTGACTGCCCAGGAAATGCATTCTAAACACAAAAACCATTTTTTTTCTCTTAGAATTTTTGCTTACAGTTTTCGCTCTAGGAAGTTAAAGAGTGTAGATACAGATGTAAAGGAAGAGAAGGTAGTGGTGGGTAAAAAGAAAGGTGCTCAACTGAAAGGTGAGAGAGTTCATAAAAATGTAAAATATGTGGCAATGGGCCTGGGTAGCTCAGTCAGTTAATCGTCCAACTCTTGATTTTGGCTCAGGTTATGATCTCAGGGTGGTGAGATTGAGTGTCACATTGGGCTCACACTCAGCCCCGGGAGTCTACTTGGGATAATCTGCCTCCCCCTCTCCCTCCACCCCTCCCTGTGCTCGCTCACACTCGCTCTCTCGTTCTCTCTCTCCAAAATAAATAAATAAAATATATAGCAATCATGTCTCCCAGATGAGACAGATACATATTTTTTGCATGGGAACTCTGTATTTCATACTGACATATATATTTGGTATTATTAGCTCTCTTTGCCTATGACATTCATGATTAATGTTTGCATAAACCCCTAGAATTTACAAAGTGCTCTCAGCTCTTATCTTCTCAACTGGAAGGTAAGCCCCTTCAGACCTAGGGGCATGTTTGTAGTTTCCCAACACTTTGCAGATTTGAATATATGCAAACCAATGAATCTTTACACCTCTAGGTATCTGTGGGATATTTAAATGCAGTACCACAGCTGCAGACACTCACCTATTACGGGCAATGGCCCATTTTCAGTAGAAGCAGGAAGATAAGAGGTCCAGGCTTTGGCATCTGATCTGGCTTAGCTCCCAAAAAGCAAAACCATTTCCCAATAAAGTCAGTGAAGATATTGCTAAGAAGTTCCTGAGCTGCTTTGAGAGTGTGTCTGCAGCTGAAGGACCCATGACTTTCTATTATCTCTCCAAGGAGATTCCCCACTTGCAAGGTGCTAAAGAGATAGGGGCACCCTGTGAGGGCCGCCCCAGGCCCTACTAGCCAGGGTAGACTATTAAAAGGATGAGCAAGGGAAGGGTTCAGGGACTCACAGTTTTCTCTCTCCAGGACTCACCTCATCTCTGTTCATCCTTATGACACATTAATTACCCAAAGACTCCCACACTATATCACATCTTATTCAATTTTTCAAATAACCGGCTTCCTAATACTTGTAGCCCTGTGATAAATCAATGTTCTGCTCCCCGAGAACACCCTTAATGAAATGACATCTCCTATTTTTTTTTTAAATGTTAAAATAAATATCTTAATTTTTTTTAACATTTATTTAGAGGAAGTTGGGTCTGGCCATCTGTTGCCACATAGTTAACCAATAATGTAGTAAATATAATATGAGGACATAAATCTATTTCTGTTCACTGAACTCATTAATCATGGGGCCTAATGTGACTGCAGAGCACCACTCACCTTTTTAATTTGTATTATGGTAGTCAAGGTTAATCCTGGGATACTGCATTTATTTCCGAGTATCAAATGTCAAATTAAAATAAAATTTAACATGGTAGGTTTTAAAAATCCATTGTGGTGGAGAAAAAATGCAAATTCGTGTGAGATGCAAAATGGTTTGAAATGCAATTTGTACATATGGGAATCCAGGAGCAGGTGGTTTTTTTTTTGCTCTTCCCCTAGTAAATTTTTTAGAAGCTTGATATTTTAAGATCTGAGAGTCCAAGATTCTCTTCTGCCAATAGTTTTGACTGGAGTATACTGTGCCATCAGGCTTGCCTACCTCCAGATCTGATAGAAGACAAGAGATTCCCAATCATTCTCATAGATTCTTGGGGCAGGAAACTTTCATTATTTATGTTAAATTCTAAAATGAAAACTAAATAATTAAAAATAATTACTTTATTCAACAGTTATTTATTGAGTGCTCACTCTATGCCAGGCATTGTGTTTAGAAATGGAAAGACGATGATGAATGTTATAGTATTAGTCCCTATTCTCATGACTCTTAACAGTCTTAAAGGTCATCTGGGTCTGAACATTCAAGTGATGTTTGAGAATTTTTTTAAAGACTTTATTTAGTTGAGAGAGAGAGAGAGAGCAGAAAGTGGGGCAGGGGGTGGGGAGTGGGAGAAGCAGATTCCCCAAGATGAGCAGGAAACCCAATGCGGAGGTCAGGACCCGAGCCAAATTCAAGAGTCTGACACTCAATGGACTGAGCCACCCAGAAGCCCCGTGATACCTAATTTTTTTTTTTTTAAATCGGAATGCCTCGGTGGTTGAGTCCATTAAGCATTTGCTTTCGGCTCAGGTCACGATCCCAAGGTCCTAGGATCGAGCCCCATGTCAGGCTCCTTGCTTGGTGGGGAGCCTGCTTTTCCCTCTCCCTATGCCACTCCCCCTGCTTGTGTTCTCTCTCTCTCTCTCAAATAAATAAATAAAATCTTAAGAAATAAAAATTTTTAAATTAAGAAAGAGGGTCTGAGGACCCTTTTTCTTTAAAATGCATATACAGGGGCGCCTGGGTGGCTCAGTGGGTTAAAGCCTCTGTCTTCGGCTCGGGTCATGGTCCCAGGGTCCTGGGATCTGAGCCCCACATCGGGCTCTCTACTCAGCGGGGAGCCTACTTCCCTTCCTCTCTCTCTGCCTGCCTCTCTGCCTATTTGTAATCTCTGTCTGTCAAATAAATAAATTTAAAAAAAATCTTTAAAAATAAAATGAAATAAAATAAAATGCATATATACCCTTTTAACCAAACACGAGTTTATTTTCCTACATCTTTTGGCTATAAATGTTTACTTTTTTTTTTCTTTTAACTATACATATCCACATCAACAGAAGAAAGTATTGGTTATATTCCCAACACTGTGTGTATTTTCCTTTTCCTGTTTATTATAGATTAAAGGAAAAAAGGGAGAATTTCTTCTGTTGTCTTAACACACTCCTCATTACCATTTTCAAATTTAAGTTAGTTCAGAATAAGAAAACAATCTTTCTACTCCTGCAGAAAGAGCTGACTCTATGAAGCTTGACTCAGGACTGGCAGCAGCCTCTGGGAAAGTAGGTGCCTGACCATGGTAACCAGGTGCTATCATGTGGTGGTCTTGGCCCTCTGCACATGCCCGTCCTGCAGAGGTCTCCAGGATGCTTCCATAAGCATCAGACAGCAGTCGTCACCAGGTAGATGTGGGCTTAGGTTCTAGGGAAAATCAGAAACACCTTGTGTATATTATCTTGATTCTATTACTCCGTTTTCACATTTGGAGTTTCACATTTCCTGAGTAAAATCTCGCTCGACTCTAAAATAGTTATTTAAACAAAAACGGACACATTTTTTAAGGTTTTTTCTTATTTTCAGGAGTCATTCATACCATCTTCCCTGACTTAAGAACCTAAGAAACCTCAAATATTAGTTCTATGACCAAATTCGTCTTTACCTTCTTCTTCCTGCCTACTCACATGTTGAGGCAAAAAGACGTTGGGGGCGCCTGGGTGGCTCAGTGGGTTAAGCCTCTGCCTTCAGCTCAGGTCATGATCTCAGGGTCTTGGGCTCTCTGCTCAGCAGGGAGCCTGCTTCCCCCTCTCTCTCTGCTGCCTCTCTGCCTGCCTCTCTGCCTACTTATAATCTCTATCAAATAAATAAAATCTTTAAAAAAAAGAAAAAGAAAAAAGACGTTGGACTGTAGAGTAATATGGAAGATTCTTAAATTCTGTAGAAAAGGAAGAAAACTAGATAGGGTCCTTTGCATGACATAGCTTGTTACAGAATATCATCTTTTGATACATAGACGTTATGATCCATCCATCTCCCACAAAATAGCCTGTCAGCTTCCAGAGTGGTCATTTTCATTCACATTTTAGTAAAAACACTCACATTTAAGTTTAGAAATTGTTGATGTGCACACAGCATTCGTGTTTAATATCCATGGACTGGCAGGGACGCCTGGGTGGCTCAGTTGGTTAAGTGGCTGCTTTCGGCTCAGGTCATGATCCCAGTGTCCTGGGATCGAGTCCCACATCGGGCTCCTTGCTCAGCAGGGAGTCTGCTTCTCCCTCTGCCTCTGTCTGCCTGTGCTCGCTCTCTCTGACAAATAAATAAATAAAATCTTTAAAAAAAAAATCCATTGACTGGCAGAAGTGATGCAGAATTGAATAATACTCAAACATTTTTTTGTACTTTATTCAACACAATTTGCATACGTCAGATGGATAAGAGCATGGATCTGTCTGAGATTTATTCAGACTAGAGTTAGTAACTGGTCCATGCCCATGGAGCGGATGACTCCTTGTAATAACTCTGGGGTCCCACAGCAGCTCAAAAGGCATGAGTGTGGCATGGAAGGAAGAAGTGGTTTCTCTAGGTTGAATAATATACGGATCCCTTTTAAAAGAAAAAAAAAATATTACTGGGCCCCTGGAATTGCAAACCTGGTTATAAACTCCTTAACACTCAGAGCCCTTGTCTAACCATAAAATCAAAACAAATTAACAATCAAATACAGGCTACAAAATCAATTAAAATCAAATTAATGAAACTAATTTAATGAGGCCAAACATGTTGTTTGGCTGAAATTAAATTACCACTCAAAATGTGAATATGGCATCGACTCTTACAGCAATGGGGCTTCTTCTGATTTCAGCATGTCTATATATTTCAAGTACCAGGAGATAATTTCCTGGTCGAACACAGTAAAGCCTTCATTTCTTTTGTGGATTTACGTGGTGCCAATAAATTATTTACTCGTAAGTCTATCTTAGAGTCTGCAATGGTATTACTTGTCACTATTGCAAAAGAGATCATATTAATTTTTTAGATTATCATCTGTATAAAAACACCAAATCAAATCAATTCCTACAGAGAATTTGCAGAATCTAAAAAATATGTTCAAGCACTCCCCTAACCCCTTCCCAGTGACCATGGACACCAGCTTGAAACCCCTAGAAGACAGTAAACTTTGTTCTGAACCTATACTATGTCAAAGGGTAGTCTCTATAACACCAAGGCTTGAAATTTAATGTTATATTACAAAATATGTAAATACCCAGCGCGATAGTCCTACAGAGAATATTGCAGATTCACTACTAACCCATATTGTTCCTTTGTGCAAATTAGAAAAAAATGCCTCACCCAGCAGACCCAACCCCAAACTGGCGTACTTGGCTTAGCCTACAGAGGGCAGCCAGGATTTCAGCTACTCTTGTCCCCTGGCTCTTGCCGTCATGCTGACAACCTGTGCATTTGTACATGGCAGACCCAGGATTTTAAGAAGTTAAGGAAGCAAGATTCTTCTCCTTAATTTTGTTTTCTGAAAAAAGAAATCCTGACTCTCAAACTGACTCATTAGCTAAGTTAAACCTCTTTGTAAAGTCATATTTACATCAGTTAATTAAAGCAAATGCACTGGGAGATGCTCCATGTAGTTTCCCTCAGGAAATTATTCCTGGTGACCTCATCTTTTTTTTTTTTTAATTTATTTATTTGTCAGAGAGAGAGGGAGAGAGAGAGCAAGCACAGGCAGACAGAGTGGCAGGCAGAGAAGCAGAGGGAGAAGCAGGCTCCCCGCCGAGCAAGGAGCCCGATGTGGGACTCGATCCCAGGCCACTGGGATCATGACCTGAGCCGAAGGCAGCCGCTTAACCAACTAAGCCCTACCCAGGCGTCCCCCTGGTGACCTCATCTTAAATAAAAGACACTTTTTACCCATGAGTTCCATTTCCACTTACTTCATTAATTTCATTGCATTTTCCCCATTTTTTTCCCATTACTATAATTGTCCAAGTAATCAAACCCTAATTTTAAGTCTCCCAACACCTTTTTGATCTCATTTTCTTTTGTAAAGGTGATTTCCTTGCTATATGTAATATTGTGATTTACAAGAAATGTAAATGACCAAAATTTATGATGACCATAAATTCAGATGACCAAAATATATTCCTCATATATAATTTGATCTTAGTCCATGGTTCCTGGCTCATGGCTCCTAAAACACTTAGAATTTCCTGCAATGAGAGTGATAAATGTGTCTTTTCTTATTTTGATGAGGTGACCTTTGGAAAGCCTTTAGGTAACAGAAGGATGGAGGTTAGTTGCCTGGAGAACCAATTATGTGAGGCAGAGCTGGACTTCAGTCCCGCCTCCCACTCCTGGGAGGGGAGCTAGGCTGGAGATTGAGTCAATCAATGGCCAGTGATTTAATCAGTCAGGCCTATATGATGAAGCCCCCATAAAAACTCAAAAGAACTGGGTGTATGGGTGGTGCAGTCACTTAAGCAGCCAACTCTTGGTTTTGGCTCAGATTGTGATCTCAGGGTCATGAGATCAACCCCCAAGAGGGGTTCCATGCTGAACACGGAGTCTGCTAAAGTTTTTCTCTCTCTCTCCCTCTGCTCCTCCCCTTTCTCACGCGTGCTCTCAAATAAGTAAATCTTAAAAATAACCAAACCAACCAACCAACCAACCAAACAAACAAACAAAAAAAGTCTTAAAAGAACTTCAAAGAGATTTGAAAGAGATTTCAAAGAGTTTGGAGAACAGGTGGCAATTTGGGGAGAGTAGTGAGCCTGGGAAGGGCATGGAAAGCTCCAAGCCCCTTCCCCATATATCTTACTTTATGCATATCTTCTGTCCAAATGTTCAGCTATATCTTTGTCCTATCCTTTTATAATAATCTGGTAATCTGGTAAGAAAAATGTTTCTCTGAGTTCTGTGAGCCACTCTAACAAATTAATCTAACCCAAAGAAGGGGTTGTGGGAACCTCTGGTTTATAACCTGGCTTTCAACTGGTCTGAAGTGTTGCGGCCAGGAGCAGTCTTGTAGGGATTGAGCCCTTAACCTGCAAGATCTGATGTCATCTCCAGGTAGATAGTGTCAAAACTGACTTGAATTGCAGGACAAGATTTGGTATGCAAGCACTGCTTGTTGCTGGGGGGGGTCCCCCAATCCACATTGGAATTGATGATGGGAGCCACAGATTTACTGCATGATGGGGACTGGAAAGTAGCATTTTCACTGTGACAGCATTTCTCAGCAGTAATATATATATATGTATATATATATATATGCACATATGTGTGTGTGTATATATATACACGCTATATATATTTGTTTACTATATATATATATAGAGCTTAGTTTAAATATAGTGTTCCTTTCATATAGATAGAGCATTTTGAATAGAAATACATCATGGCGAATTATGTAATACTGCTATCCTGAATGTTTCTCACTGAGCTTTCAAATGCTGTGTACAGGTCATTTCCCAATGTGAGCATTATTGAGAACATCAGCTTGCATTTCCTTCCTGCTCTAACCCAGAGAGAAGGGAGGGGGAAAGAAACTTACCAAGAACCTGTGGCAGGGAACCGAGATGACACCTGGAGGTCAAAAGCAGGACGTTTAGAAGGATTTAGAGTCTCAGGAATCTGACTGTATTTTAGTAGTATTGTATTGTTGTTTACAGTCTTTGACAGTTATGTGCGTAGTAAGAGTCCAGTATCTAGGAGAGCAATGGAAACATTCCGGTGGGGGCAGGGTGGGGAGAGGGATAGAGAGAGGGAGAGAGAGGGGCCGTTCCATTCTGTGTGGGTGTGTGCACAGACTCAAGCATATTCCAGAATCAACTTTATACATGAGCATCAGGGTCTGATATATAGAAACAGATAATTGCTGTTCCGCCACCGTGAGCTTATATAGTAAATCCTCTCTTCTGTACATTTCATACACAGCAGAATTATGCAGAGGCAGTTTTATTTAGTGGATTATGACCACTTATCACAGAGTAAATCTTTGCCAGATCCCTGCAAAAGGAACAGAGCACTAGAAACTGCCGGCGACCCAAAGAGTCAAAGCCTTGAGTACGTCCCTCGCCCCTCTGTTTGCCTGCACAATGACCTCCTCCTGGCCAGCCAGTCAACAACTGCATGCCCAAGGCAAGTCCTTTTCTAGGCTGCCTTCCTGGTGTTTGCATATATTCATTCAAGCTGCCTTAAGGTCATCTAAGCACCTTGAAGCAAAAGTTATGGAACGTGATCTCCAAAACATCTGCAAATCTTAAAGGGGTGTTTTCTAAAATACTACAGAGCAAACTGACCCTGTCTCATCCCTGTCATCCCCAATGGGATAAATGGTTTTGAAGGACAGAGGAACTGGGGAGAGGATGGGGAAAAACACATTTCAGCTTTATCTCGTTCCCCCTCCTCTACAGAAGGGCACTTAGCACAGTTTGTCACTCACGTGACTCTCAGGCAAACTGTTGGGAGCCACTCATGAAAAATTGAAGTTCTTCATTAGAGCCATCGATGTAGGGGGCCCCCCCATTCCTTGTCACTCCCCTGGAGGAGATGGCAGAGCTTGAAGGGTGCAAATTAATGAATTCCTCATATATTTTGGAGTCCCTCCTATGCTTTTTACATGGACTTGGAGACTAGTAGTGTTGGGTCTTCCCTCCTTGTCTCCCACATTCTGCCTCTAGGATGATCCTGGCTTCACTGGAGTGCTTTGTTCCATGATATCTTCAAGGTAGAGAGTCCTGTCCCCTTGTGCACCTGCTGTTGATGAGAAAGTTGATGATTGTTCCTTCACGAGTAACATTCATTCCACCCAGTAGATGAGCCTCTAGTGACAAAACCATTTTCAGAGCAGCAATCACTCTAATAAACATGTGTTTACGGTCTTCAAATGTTTGGCAAGCTATCTATTTTCCAAACAGGCCCACAAGGGCTCTAGGATTGCCCTATTCAAAAGAACACTTGACCATCAAGCATGTTCACTGTTAGCTAGGCTTTTCATTTGGAAGGAACAGAAAAGTTCAATTTGGTAATCCCAGTTGATGGGAGATTGTTATAATGAAAAGCATAGCTATTGGGAAATAGACACTTCATGGCAATCCAAAATCAATCACTGTCTATACCCCTTCATGGTGGGCCCTCCAGGACCCACGCAGTTCTTCCCATCTCATTGCCATTTCAGCAACAAGCATTCATGACTTCCGGCCATCTCTACTTCTTCCTGGAGCAGGTTGAGCAGTAAATTCTCAGTATTTTTCTCCCATTACCAAAATCCCAAGTGAAAGAATGCATTTGTCCTAACAAATGAATATTTACTCTGTTGGGGCTGACCTTTTATACCAAGTCATCTCATAGGATTCTGGTCAAGTTAAGTGTTGGTAGTCCCCTTCTTGGTCCAGTTCATTAGATCTGGATGTTTATTTATTTTTTTAAAGATTTTATTTATTTATAACAGAGAGAGGGAACACAAGCAGGGGGAATGGGAGAGGGAGAAGCAGGCTTCCCACCAAGCGGGGAACCCAATGCAGAACTTGATCCCAGGACCCTGGGATCATGATCTGAGCTGAAGTCATACACTAACCACTGAGCCACCCGTCTACCCCAGATCTGGATATTAAAAATGGCACAAACGTAAGCCCTGCACAAGGCACTTCCTAGGACAGCTTTCTCCTGCAAGGCATGTGCCTGGTCCTTTCTCTTCAGAGATCATGTTAGAAAAGTCCCACAGCATGACTGAGCCTTGCAGTATAACGTCAGGGCATAATGATATAGAAAAGATGTTAGGGTTTGAAGCCAATGGCCAAGAAATAATTCTTGAGATGTCTTTGGTACAAAAAGGTGATTTTATTAAAGTATAGAGACAGGACCCATGGGCAGAAAGAGCTGCACTGGGGTCATGAGGAGTGGCCCATTATATACTTTTGAAGTTAAGGGGGGTTTGGGAGAGCATAAGTCTTTAAGGAATTTTGGAAGCAAGGTTTCCAGGACCTTGAGGATTCTAGCTATTGTTAGGAAAAGGTTATTTATTACTGTCTATTAGAGCCTTAGTCATGAGACTCTTGGATGTATATTGGTGGGGCATATGCTTGGGAGATGATTGCCAACATGTATCTTGGGGGTTAGAGATAAAGGAAGTTTCCAAAGGAATTTTTATATGTTAAGGTAGACTTACAGGATCCTGGGGGTCGGGCTAACATTGCCTTTTGCCCTTAGCAAAGTATTAACAACAAGGCAGCTGAGTTCCGAGAGGAATATCAATCTGTTGGTTTCAAGGGCTTGTCAGTGGGCTCTAAATAGAAATTTAATAATTTTACTTCTGCCTTTGTTTCCCACATCAATAACATGACTGTATTCCCAAGGACAAATATAATCAGCTTGTGTTTCCAATCCAGTTTCTAAGACTGTTTCATATTTGCCTATAGATTTGGTGGTTTTTTTGTTTTGTTTTTAGAGAGGGAGCGTAGGGAGAGGGGCAGAAGAAGAGGGAGAGAGAAAATCTCAAGCGGGCTCCATGCCCACAGGGCTCAGTCTCACAACCCCGAGATCACAACCTGAGCCTAAATCTAGAGTCAGATGCTTAACTGATTGAGCCACCCAGATGCCCCTGCCTATAGATTTGTAATATTGAGGATATGGCTAAGGTTTTCATAAGAATATTGACTGAAAAGCATAAATCTTTTCCACCTCAGTCTTTAGTGTTTTGCTTTTCATGAACTTGGATTGTGACGGCATAAGGCATAATTATAGAGAAGGTAGCAGTAACAACTAACAAGAACTGCAAGATGTGTTTAGCCTATAAGGAAGGTTAGAAGAGGCTGGATGGTGGCCAGCAGTCAAATTTAAAAAGAGGACCTTCTATTAATTAGGCAGGCAGAGTAACAGAAGATCAGGATTCTGGAGAGCATCTGGATGATAGGAAGTGAGGGGCTGTGTAGCTATCCAAAAGAAGAATTATCCAGTAGACATAGGCATTATCTGAGTGCCTTTTCTTTCCTGAAATAAATAGCCAGCTGGAAATTCAACTGGGAGATAGGGAGGGGGAGAAAAAGAAATATTTGTGTTCAGCCTGTATCATCTTTGGATTCAGATATTTACGATGCTCAGCTATGGGTGTTCCTCATGAGCTGTGGCCCACTGCACTGAGTGTAGCTGTGTGTTATGCAAGACGGATGAAATACGTTCAGTTCATGGGCATCGCAAGCTGTGCCGTTGATTAGAAAGCCAAGGCTGTCAGCAGTCTGTGGCTTTGCCTGTGTATTGTCTGTGTCATGTCAGGAGCCCTGGTCTCAGGAGTGTTGTCTTGTCATTTCCCTGCATCCCTTACTCAGGTGGTCTGCAGCAAATGCACAGATTCGCTTGTGTTGGGCCTCCAGATAGGCAGCTAGGAATACTCCGTGTGGGGGTCAATTGCCTCATATTCACAAAAATCAGACCCACCCTGCATTAGTGTTGGTTCAAAGTATAAGAATTAAATTAATATTAATTTCTTAAATGTGCTTATTTAAAGACAGATTCTTTGCTCTCTTTGTGCTCCAAAATTCATGGGACAGAACTGAGGGGCCATTTAGATAGCAAAACAATAGGGAATGTGAATGGGCTTTGCCTATGGCCTTAGTATGAGTGAGAGAAACTTTTACTTCAAATTTACTTTTAAATTTCTTTGGTTATAGTCCAAACCACATGGAATTTTCAGTGTAATAAAAGCATATTTATAGAGTGTCATCATGTGCTTGTTGCTTTGATAAGCAAATCTGTAGCAGATTCCGAAACAGCATTTTTCAGCCTCAAGGAGCTTTTGATCAAATTACGGAGAAAGGCAATCATAAAAGCCACAATGGTCATAGCAATGAGCATTTATTGCATGTTAAAAGGCTTTAAATGCCTTTCCAGCCACATAAAAAAATACTGTAAATTATTGTCTCATTTTCACAAAGGAAAATATTGAGCCAGTGGAATCTTGTATCTGGTTTTGAATCTTATAGCTGGTTACTTAGGCTTTCCACTTAACCAGATACAAGATTCAAATTTAGGTTTTCTGAATTTAAGTCTGCATTTTTCTATTATATCATGTTAAATGAATAAAATAAATAATAAGTGAAATAATAAAGAACAGCTATACCAGTAATTGCCCTAGAAATTCAGAGAAGGAAAAGATCAACACAAGAGCTCAATTAGTCCCATATTTGCTTGATAGCCTTTATAGGAGATAGTGTTAGAATGCATACACACACACGATGATGTCTACACACACACACACATATGCATGGTGGTACATACCTAGATGCACACACACACACACGCACATACGATGATGTAAAGGCATGCACACATATTGTAGAGAGAACGAGAAAGCAAACATTGAACTCCTTCTAGGGGTTGATAGTCTAGGAAGAAGTACAGGACATCACCATGAGAACGATGAATTTCATTAGTGCTGACACGTAGACCAGGAGATTTACCCACTGTAATTGCACATGTTGCTGTCAGATAGAAGAGGCTCCTGTGTCCGCCCTCCTCCTCTGTCTCCATAGGCTAATAAAAAAAAGCGTACCCGTTAGGTTAACATGTAAGGGTAGGAATAGTTCTTTCTTGTTTTGCTCAGGAAGGAAACCTCAGATGGCTGTTATGTCTTATTCCTGGCTGTCTCAAAGCCATGCACAGGAGTGACACAGGGGTGACTAATCACCGCAGACCTGCCAGACTGGTCTTTGGCACTGGGATCAGTGGGAAAACAGAAGGGAGGCTCAGGTTTCTTCTCTTGGGTGGAAGCAACAGTATTTTTGCAATGCCTTGAGTCAAAACTCTCTGGTATCATAAAACTAATTTAGAACTTTCTTAGGGTTTGGATGCTGAAAGCAGGCCTGAGGTCCCAGGTACCAGAGGCCCTCTGACATGCTTCGTTGAGTCTTTTTCCTTTGCCAATATGGTTTTATTCATTTATTTCTTTTATATTATACATATTACATCATTTATATCATATTCATTTATATTACTCATTCATTAATCATCCAGCATGGCTTTATTTATTTATTCATTCATTTTAACAAATATTTACTGAGTTGCCCACATTGTGCGAGTTGATGAGGCACATTTCACTGATTATACTCACCCAATTGTTGATGTCTGCTCTGACATCCCTGAAGAGAATTCCTTCTGGACAAGATAATGCTTCAAAGGGCATCGTGCAAATAACAGCGTAGTAGTTTTGCAGTTTTAGAATGACTACTCAGAGAAAAATAAAAACTTTTCTTCTGAGTGCAGTTTTCCCCCTGCCTTTGGGTATTCAAAAAATACCAACATGGTGATGAGATTCACTGTCTGTTCTTCCCCAGTAAATGAGACCTTTGTCATAATAGTCTGACTACACACCCTTTATTGTTTTAAATATAACACAAGGTTCAATTATAAAGGAATGTGACCGGTTTTCTTACGCTACTTATAAATCGATGGTAATCCAAAACCAGGAGCTTCTAATTTTTTTCGTATGCATGTGAGCATGCACGTGTGTGTGTGTGTGTGTGTGTGTTAGACCAATGCCAGTGTTATAAATGAACAGCTTCTTCAAGAGATTCTTTAGAAGAGAAAAATAATTCCTGTCACAAATTCTGATAGTTTGTTGATAATCAATTTCAAAGCATCAGATACAAGCATCAGTACAGTCCAAAGTGTGATGTTTGCTATATAATTGGACCTAAGGTTCAGAAACCAGTATCCAAGTAAGAATAGAAGGGAAGAAATTAAATTGCCTGTTTTTGGAAAGTGTCAGTTGTTAGTGGTTGTACATATGTGCTTTGGGGTTGCTCAGGACCGGTATTAACTGACAGATTCCCTTGCACACTCTTAGAAGTAGTTAAGTGACAAGGAAGCCAGCCATCTGGAAATTGCGATTCTGAAGTTGAGTTCAGAGTGACAGCTGTTTCCAGAGGACAAGAGCAAAGCCCTTCAATGCCCACAGTCCACAATCTTGATAAAAGTAGTCATTTTGTTTGTTTCCTCTCCTTTAAAAACACTTAGCCAAGCCTCAGTGTTGGAAAAAAATGGATACTTAAAATTATGGCCATATACAAAAATATTCCATCTATAAAATTACATGTTTTATAACTACCAAGTTAAATCACCTCTGGTAATGAATTTTGGGAAACAGAAGGGGGCGTGGGGGCAGACATCAGCCCTGACTTCTATAACTAAGGGAAAATTATAAGTTTTATCTAGATTCAGAAAGTTTGGGAATGAGCTGTCAAGTCATGGGTGATTGCTCTGCCAAGGAAGATATTTCACTTAGTGAAACAGTTGAAAAGTGGAACTATTTTCCAACTGACTGAAAAAAAGATGATTTGAATGGACAGCTCTCATAGAATATTTGAATAGGAGGGAGCTTGGCAATCACCCTTTCATCTTACAGTTGAGACAACTGTGAGGGAGAAAGCTTGAGGCTTAGTTGATGGTAAACTTGGAGGCAAAGCCAGACACTCCTCAGTTTCTTTCTACTAATAATGTTGTCCTTTTAAATTCGAACTTTTATTATTATTGTTGTTGTTTTCATTGTTGTTATTACTGTAGTTTAGAACTCAGTAGGTATTTATTTATTTATATTTTTTTAAAAAAGCTTTCATTTATTTATTTGACAGAGAGAGGGAGAGATCACAAGCAGGCAGAGAGAGAGGAAGGGAAGCAGGCTCCCCGCTGAGCAGAGAGCCCGATGCGGGGCTCAATCCTAGGACCCTGGGATCACGACCTGAGCCGAAGGCAGAAGCTTTAACCCACTGAGCCACCCAGGCGCCCCCTCAGTAGGTATTTAAAAGCAGGTA
Source organism: Mellivora capensis (assembly GCA_004024625.1). Classification (NCBI taxonomy): domain Eukaryota; kingdom Metazoa; phylum Chordata; class Mammalia; order Carnivora; family Mustelidae; genus Mellivora; species Mellivora capensis. The sequence continues at coordinate 2,081 of PISX010005009.1, read as the reverse complement.
TAAAGCATAAGAATTTCGAATGTTGACTTCAAGTTGACACAGTTCCCTTTCTCCGTAGAAAAACACTTCCTTTAAAAAAGAGACCAGTATCTTCCCATAAATGTGAAAGGCAGAAGGGTCTTTTCGTGGGGCAAATCTCACATATTCACAGCGAAGACTGGAAAAGTTCTGGTCCTGTGCAGTGGTTTCCCAGAACACTGATGAAAGGAACCGTCGAAGATATATAGGGGGGGTTTATTGCACCCCTGCCTTCACACAAAGGCCAAGAGGGCTGTAAGGAAGAGCTCCGTTTGCTTCTGATTTATAGTCCGGCTCCTCCAACAAGCTGGCAGATACAGCTCAGGATCAATGTCCTGCAACATTGGGACATCCTGGGATCAAATGCTAAGTCACAGATCTCCTCCGCAAAGGATTCTGGCAGGAACAGGGCTCGGGCCTTGACCCTATGGGGTCCTGGGGTTTTTACCAGGTGCATTGCTCTACCCAGAGCGACCTTTCTAGACAGAAGCCAGCATCTCAGCATCTCAGAACGGGTAAGGGAGCAAACGGTAGAAATTGTGGCTTCCACCTCTGCCCTGGCCTGAGCCTGGGGATTCAAGAGGGCCCTTGGGTCCATTAACAGCAGACTCAGGAAAACTAAATGAGAGAAAATGAGCACTGCCAAAGCCACAGCCTCCCTCTCCAAGTTCCCTGTTGTATCAGCTGGTGTAACTAGTTGCCATATTTTCAGATTGCACCAGTTAGCAAGATGTGGGCTTTGCAGAAATGAAACCTCATCTCTTCTTTCCAGCAGTGAAAATCTAGAGACCACAGGCAAGAGAGGCGTGTTATCTTGTGAGAGTTATTTTTAAAGATTTTGAATGACCGAGCAATGATGTACAAAATCATGTATTTTTTTAAAGATTTTTTAAAAAAGATTATTTATTTGAGAGCAACAGAGAGAGGGAGAGCGTGAGCAGGAGGGAGAAACAGAGGGAGAGGGAGAAGCAGACTCCCCACTGAGTAGGGAACCTGATGCAGAACTCAGTCCTAGGACCTGAAGATCATGACCCAAGCCAATGGCAGCAGATGCTTAAGCAACTGAGCCACCCAGACACCCCATGACTTATTTATTTAATTTGGAGTGAGAGAGCAAGTGAGAGCACCCAAGTGAGAGGAGCAGAGGAAGAGAGAGAATATCAAACACATTCCCTGCTAAGCACAGAGCCCCATTCAGGGCTCCATGTCAGGACCCTGTGATCATAATGCAAGGTGAAACCAAGAGTCAGATGCTTAACCAACTATAGCACCCACTTGCCCCCAAAGTCACATATTTTTAATGAGGACCTCATAGAGTGACGGAGAGGAAGTAACTACAACAAATGAGAGAATTTCATCAGGACTCTGAGGATACATTAGGCTCTAATTTTCTATGAAGTTGCATTTCATGTTGAGACACTGTTATGCTCTGAGGTGGAATAAGCTACCAATATTAATTCACATTTGTTATTATTCTTACCTATCAAAATATTAATAAATTGAGGAGTTACTTACCAGACAACATAAATTAATCTGATAGAGGAGAGTGGCCAAGGCCTTGTTGGGTGCCCATCGTGTGCATCATATTCTAGTGTTCATTTATAACAGTGCCAAAAAAATTTAAAACATCGCCTCCGCCTTCCAGCAGCTAATAAATTTAGAAAGAGGTAAGACATATAAAAGTAGAGTACAGGTGAAGCAGAATTTGAGTAAGTGCTGATTTGAGGCCACAGAATATAAAGGCTTAAGTACGTCTTCGAGGACGAGAGGGAGGATACGAGTTGAACTTTGAAAGGAAGATGGGAACTGAAGAAGCAAGAGTATTTGGAGAAGAAACGAGGAAGTCACTCAGCTGAAGGGCTATATCTCTTTCTTACATGTTGAGGTTCTTTGGAAGAGACAAACCACCATCATTTCTTTGTTCTTCTTTGTTAATATTCACTGTCCCCAATTTCTTTCTTCTCTTTTCCTCTTAAATTACCTGGGTTTGCATGTTTTCCTTACTTATTTCCCTTACTGCTTTTGCTGAGACCACTAATGCCTTCCATCCTATTAAATCTGAA